>CP139505.1:190131936-190359170 GCA_021014915.2 Artemisia tridentata subsp. tridentata | reverse complement strand
TTACAGATACATCCAATCAAAAACTCACTTTTCAAAAGGGATGTTTCTCCCCACAATGGAGATTTTTTATCCATACTCTCTTACACTGTTTAAGTCCCAAAAGAACATCATGGGAGCAATTCAGTAGCAATATTGCTATTGCCCTCATATGTCTGTCAACAAACAAGGTTTTCAATTTTTCAAAATTTATATTTGAGAGTATGGTTGCAAATGTAAAAAGTAGAACAAAATTTCTTATGTATCCAAGATTTGTTCAATGCTTTCTAAATAAGAAAAAGAATTTGCTTAAGCAACATAAAGAAAATTTTCCTACTCCTAGCCTGCAACCAAAAGTTTTTCAAAATATGGCTATGGCAAGTAGATTGTTTAATGGGGTAGAAATACCACTATTTCCTGAAATGCTTCAAGTTGATCAGGGTGAAGGGTCAGTAAACCCAACTGATCCCCAACCAACACCCACAATGGTTCCTGAAATAACCCATACACCCCCAATTATCACAACCTATAGGAGAAGGTCTACACCTAGTCTAACTAGAGTGGAAACTGGACCCTTTCCCAATGACTCACCTCTCCTAGCAGGTAACACAGCTAGAAGTGATGAGGGAAGTACTAAACTTGATGAATTGACGGATCTTTGTACCAAGTTATCTGCACAAGTAAAATCTCTGGAGGATGATCTGAAAAACCACAAGAACAACTTTGCCAAGGTGTGTACCAAGTTGACTCAAAGGGTGAAGAAGTTGGAAGCTCAGCTAAATAGGAAAAGAGCTAAGGTGGTACTTGATGAAGATTCCTTAGATGATGGTTTAGATAGTTCATATGATGATGGTGATGATTCTCCCAAACAGGGTAGGAAATCAGGAAAAGCTGGGAAAGATAAGGATAGGAGATCAGAAACTCAGGGGAGGCATGAAGAAGGTACTAGTGGATTGCTTGATGAAGGTACTGGTGATGATACTAATATGGGTGAGCAAGATCAAGATCAAGAAGGTACTGCTGAGATTGAAGAAGAAGCAGTACAAACTGCTGAGGTGCCAGAAGTAGCAGTACAAACTGCTAAAGACAAGGGCAAAGGGATTTTGATTGAAGAAGAAGAGCCTCATCAGAAGAAAATAGTTAAGCCAAGAACTTAGATGCAAATAGATCATGGTGCTGAAGTGGCTAAGAAACTTCAAGAGGATGAAGAAGAAAAAGAACAATCTCAAATAGATCTTGATGCAGAGTTAGCAAAGAAGATGGCTGAGGATGATTTAGATGATGTGGTTAAGTTTATGGAGAAAACAAGATTAGAAAAGATGGCTTCAAATGCTGAGGTGGATCA
This sequence comes from Artemisia tridentata subsp. tridentata, assembly GCA_021014915.2. Classification (NCBI taxonomy): domain Eukaryota; kingdom Viridiplantae; phylum Streptophyta; class Magnoliopsida; order Asterales; family Asteraceae; genus Artemisia; species Artemisia tridentata. The sequence goes on along the minus strand of CP139505.1, from coordinate 190,357,849 downwards.
AGAACAATTTAATGAACAGCTACAATACTTGATTGATTCAGATCTAATTGTGAGAGCACAAGCAGTACAATTCCTTAAAGATGAGAGCTTAAGTGCAGAAAAAAAGTCAGAGAAGCTCACAAGTTTTATTTTATCAAAGAATAAGGAAGTTGCTTGGAGTGATCTTATGCAAAAGATCAGAGATAGTAAGAAGAAATGTTATAAGAGGAAGATACCTTCTAAGAAAGAGCAGATAAACTTTATGAAAATGTATCTGAGAAATCAAGCAAATTGGAAGGCATATCATCTGAAAGGGAAATCAGATGAAGAGATTGAGTTTTTGTACTACAATGCATATAGAAGAGCTCATACGAAATTTCCTTTAGACTCAGAGGAAAGATCTTCTAAAAGACTCAAGACTGCTGAGACAAATGAGGAAGTGGAAGAACATAGAGAGAAAATTGAATTGGCACCAGAACAGATAAGCATGATGATTGTCACAGTTCCAGAAATTCTTCATGTTGATCCACTTCAAGCAAGACATCTAATAATGGATTGGGAGATTTACAGAGATAAATTTGGTAAAGCTTGGAAGGTTACCAGAGTTGGTGGTGAAACAACTGTATACAAGAATTTTGAGAATTTGCTCAGAGCATGTGACAGAGAAGATTTAGATACATTATGGAAATTGGTTCAGGAGAAGCTCAAGACCAAGTATAGAACTGATGTGAAAGAACAAGAGCTATGGGTTGAATTTAAAAGATTGTATGAACCAGATCCTTCTGATGTATATTGGAATTTTCCTTACTATGATCTGAATGTTTCATGGGAATTCTTCAGTATGTGTAATGTGCATCATTTGTCAACACAAGGTGGAGTTGATATATTCATGTTAGCTGAATTAGAGTATCCACTAAGTTATGAAGTGTTAGCGGTGATGATTTCTACAAGACTGAGATGTGATGAGAATACTGAAGTTGTTCAAAATCTGATACAGAAGATATTTGATCAGTATGAAAGGATGAGGAAGAATAGAAGATGAAATGTTTGGAAGAATCCCCCTATCATAGAGGTAAAGTTTAATTCGAAGAAACTTAGTGATTTGGAGAGAAATCATAAGTTTAGGGGAGGATTGTTGGGAATTAAACCTAACAGTTAGTACTGTTGGTTATAAGTTAGTACTGCTGAAGATTTATTGAAGAATACACTAACAGTACTAAGTCAGTTAGTACTGCTGGTATAGACATTGGTACTGCTTATGTTTTTGTAAACGTGTAAAAGGATAATTATAGAAAGGATTTAGTAGATATCCTTATTGATATAGATTATAGTTATCTTATACAGGAATCCTTGGTCTATAAAAGGATCTCCTATGTTAGGTTATACATATCTCTTTTTGTGAAGATTCAAGGTTGTAAACCCTAGTACTAACAAGAGTACTCGTATTATTATCATTAATAATATTGAATTGTTTTGGTTAATCATTATTGTCTTCATTGTTCATACATACAAACATATTCACTGTTCCATTCATTTATATACACATACAAGTAATCTTCTAAGTGTTAACTAGTAAATTCCGCATGCTAGTTAATATTGCTCAAAGTATCTATCTAACACAAGGCGTGTGTTTAGATCCTATCACCATCCTACTGAAAACACGATATATAGTCATTATATTACTACTATGTGATATTTAATCACACGTCTAAGACTAAGAAGATGTCTAATCGTCAGTGCTACTACATTGTGATGTCTAATCACATGTCAACTAACTAGACGATATCTAATCGTCATATTAAAATATTGTGATATCTAGTCAATTTATGCTAACTAGACGATAGAGTAAATTGCAAAAATCGTCCCTGTGGTTTGGCCAAATTGCACGTTTGGTCCCTGTGGTTCATTAAGTGCAAAAATAGTCCGAATTTGGCACTGTTTCATTCACTTTTGGTCCCTGACCAATAACTCCGTTAGTTTCCAGGCGTTACCTTTTGCACGTGATTGGCACAAGGGGGTATTTTGGTCTTTATACATAACTCCACCCATCTAATAAAATACCCCACCCCATGTATTTTTCCCCCAAATCCAAAACAGATCCCAACCTTCAAATCTTCTTCCTCGTTCTTTCTTTGTAGCAGCTCTCAACCTTCATCTTCTTCAAGGATTCAATGGTATTTTTTGAACATAAAAGATTTAATAGTAAAGCTACGTTTTGAAAAAGCACCTATATTGAATCCACAAACACCCCTTTTCTGTTACTTGGCTCTCGAAAATAATGAAGAACACAAACCATTAAACTTAGAACCGCACCCTTGGTGATTTATTTCGACTAAAAATCTTGTTGTGGTTTCGAACCAGGTAGGTGATATTGTTTTCTTTTGTTGTTGGTTCTTTTTATTTAAATATCAATGAAGGGTGTTTCTTGTAAGATCTTGTATTATATTTTGAGAATCTTTAATAGCCCGAGATCTTCTTCTATATTTCGAGTATGTGATAGATCGATGACGGGTATTCTTGGATTTGTAAAAATTTATCACAAATAAAATGACCCGAGATTCTTTGTTTTTCGAATTTAGTTAGTTGTTTAGAGATAAATTTTTTAATGTTAGCAGTTGGTGATGTAGTTGATTTGGAGTTGGATTGAATATTGTAGTTGTCTCTGGCTGATGCATAAACTGAGACAATGGGAAAGCAGTTTGGAGGTGAAGGTGACTCATTCATCTTTCTAATCGCATGTATCTACAAGGACGTAAGTGCAATGGGTTTGAATAGCAGGGATAAGAACTTAGGTTTTGGATTTGTAAGTGTTTGACTTTTGTGGATCTGTTTTGGATTTGGGGGAAAAAAATAAACGGGGTGGGTAATTTTATTAGATGGGTGGAGTTATTTTATTGATATAACGTATAAAGACCAAAATATCCCCTTATGCCAATCACGTGCAAAAGGAAACGCCTAGAAACTGATGGAGTTATTGGTGGGGGACCAAAAGTGAATGAAACAGTGTCAAATCCGGACTATTTTTGCACTTAATGAACCACAAGGACCAAACGTGCAATTTGGCCAAACCACAGGGATGATTTTTGCACTTTATGCTCTAGACGATATTTAATCGTGACATATCATATCGTGATATCTAATCATGCTCGACTAGCTAGACCTAATCATCACATATCATGTCGTGATATCTAATCCCGTACTACTCACTAGACGAAATCTAATCGTCATATATCATATATGGAATTTCCATGGCGGCGAGTACTCATATGCGGCCTTTACCACCCTCTTGCACGGATGCAATCCGGGTATCAACATACTTATACGAGAGATTTCTAATCCATCTCGTATCATAAGTACATTAAGCATGGGTCATCCACATAAGACACTATAGAGGGGGTTTCCTCGTTCGCTTATCTAAAGCGCTCTAAATAACAAATGGCACCTCTCAAGTGCACAATTGACATGAGTAATGATACTTCTTGTAAGTATCGTTAACTTAGCTATTTTTCAGGCAATATTCGTGTGACAAATGGTAATTTTCACGTTGTTAATTAATATTAAATGGGTATTTATTATTTTTAAGCTGAGCTTTTCTATGCGCATTTGCATGTTTCTGAGTATTTTTGAGCATTTTTTAAAGCTGTCCCGCATACTGTAGCTTATAGTCACTGCAGAAAAGGTATATTTTTGTCAGTAAGTCTAATTTATCCTATTTCTGATAGTTACTGACAAGTCTCGTAATTAACTGAGAGCTTTCTCGCATTTTTCTGAAAAACAACCGCACGCGCGTACCGACAGCACAGTACACATGGTAACAGTCAAATAAATATATTTTTGAGTCAGTAATAATATTTTATTACATTTCTGACAAAAACGTGGATAAAAACTTTATTTTACGTATACGTGTCCAAAAAGGTCAAACCGGGACCTTACGGTCACGTTTAAGCTCAAACCGACACACGATACACCAACGCGGAGTAAAAATTAAACTTACCTCCCCTTAATAGACCATAACCGGCCATAGGTGATATCTCACCACTACAAGCCAAAAAAATCCCACTAACATCATATTATAAGCTTATATAATATACATTTTTACCCTAAATGACTCCAAGCCAATTTTTCTTATCCATAATACACTCTCAAGTTTACCTAGATCATTTTCACCCTAAAAACTCACGGCACAACTAAATCATCAAGATCCAAAAATTTTCTTTGAAGTTCAATCAATTTGGAGGGTATATTCAAGATTTTCGGGTTATTTGGAACGTGGTTTGGGTAAATTTGGTGAAGTTTTGGGTTGTTCTTGGTCTTGTACCTCACGTTAACTTCAAGATCATTGTAAGGAATCATCAAAAAATTTTAATCTTGTTAATTACATGTTCATTTGATGTCTAATGATGATTAAAATGGTTAAATGTATATATTTTGATAATATGGAAAAAGCTAGGGCTTGTGCTTTGAGGAATAGTGCTCGACATTTTTATGAAATATGAACAAATTTATAAATTTCTTGCTTGTGTGGTAAATCTTGTTACATATAGTGTTAGTTTGATCATACAAACATGCTTTACGATAATTACGCGATATTAAGCAATATATACACTTTTAAGACCATGTATATGTTTCGGCCAAAATAAAAATATAAGATTATTGGGGTTTTGAAAAACATAAAATTTTGGCTCAAGTGGTGAAATGGTGGAAAATATACTTAAGTGCTTATTTGGAATAGCTTATTGAATAAGCCATAAGTTATAGAGATTAACTAGTAAAAATAAGAAAAATGGGTCAACATAATTAATATGGGTCGAATAGAACATATTTTAATCATAGTTGACTATTTGACTAAATAGCTTATTTATTATAGCTTAATTGATAAGCTTAAAGTTTATTACGTAACTAATAATTACAAATTTACAAAACAATGGACTAAATATGAAATTTGGACTAAAAAGCCCACGTGGAGGCTGTTGGGCCGAGCCCAAGGTGAAATTTTGTAATTTTGACTTTTTGACCAAACGGACTTAATGGACGTGTTAAATGATTTTTAGAAACGCGACGATATATACATTTAAACTAAAAATGTGATTTGGGCTAAAAATTAACTATTGGGCTTATTTCATAAATTTTTGCTCAATAGGTAAGTTAGATGACAAAAATGATTTTTGGAATACTTTCCGACTCGCTATGAATATTATTACCTAACGAAACGATAAATATAATGAAAAACTAGTTTTGGACTTGTTTTGAGACGCTTAGTCTCCAAAAGGGTGAAAAATGACATTTTAACCAAATTATTATTAATATTGACTTTTGTTGACTTTCCGGCTAAATATTGACTTTGTGTCGAAATCTATTGTTAATAATTAAACTTAACAATAATTATAACGATAAAATATTTACGACGACCAAAATATATATTACGATCGTATTTTGCACATATAGATACCGAGCTGAGTTATTTGGGAAAAATTGCAACATTTGAGGAAAATGGAAACATTGTATAAACGAATGGGTCATGCCCAATTTTCTAAAAATCTAACACTTAGAGTATTTTGGTAAAAATACTTAACTTGAGTAAATTTTTCTAAGTTACTTAACAATGTTTTTATTTTCTTATAATTAAAATTGTATTATAAATAATAAATAATATTTATAATATAATAATCCTCCACTAACTCTATTATTTTATTAATTTCTCAAAAACCCATTTAATTAATTCTTAATTAATTAAATACTTAAGTACTTAACCTAATATATATATATATATATATATATATATATATATATATATATATATATATATATATATATATATATATATATATATATATATATATATAGGGTCGCGTTCTATGCAATACCAATATTAGATGCAGTACTTTACAGTACTCATTTAGACCAATAGGAATTTAGTATTAATAAACATTTTTATTTAATTGAAAAGGGCATAATAGTCAAACACAATTTTAGTTTCTTTTTGAATTTTTTTTAATTAAAAAACGTTTTTAGATTCCCTTAATTTTCGGATTTTATTTGTTTATTTTTTTTTTTTTATTTTTTTTAGTATACATGTTTTTAGGAAAATGAAATGCATGTGTTTTTTTTTTTTTTTTTTTTTTTTTTTTTTTTTTTTAATATTGTAAATTTGCATATGTTTTTTTCGTCAAATTGTTTAGAAGTCAAACTTGTTTTGCTTAAAATTACAATTGCATATATGTTTCTAGTGTACATTCTCCAATCTTCGATATTTATCGCCAAAAACATGAATATATACATGTAACATCTAAATTTATAACAAACCAAAAACATAAATAGTATACACAAAATTTGATATCAAATGAAATAAAATTTAAATACAAATGTATCTTGTTAAATATAGATGTGCACGTCATTCAAAAACATGTGTGCACTTTTCCATGAACATATGTGCACGCTTCACGTTCTCATCAAATTCATTAGAACATATGAGTACCCTTCCAAAAACATATGTGCACGCTTCACTTTCACATCAAATTCATTAGAAATGATGTACTTGTTGAAAACACATGTGCACTCTTTATGGTATTGCTCCTCATCTTTATCAAATGATGAACACTTGTGTCTTATCAATACCTGAAATTACACAGTTATTATTTTTTATTGTGAACAACTAGCAAACGCATTACCGGATTGAACACATATGCACATACTCCTATTAATTTTATATCAATAAAAAAAACACATAAAAATAGCATTGATCTTGCACCTTTTTTACGTCACCAACTATATTGGTCATCTTTTTTCAATTTTAAAGCTATAGCTACGTTAGTTTTTATAAAATAAGTTAACAAGTTTAAATTACCCCCACCAAAACATATTATTATCATTGTTACATTCCAATATCACGTGACACACCTTTTCTTGATTTTATATCAATCTTAAAACACATATGCACACACTTTTCATTGATTCTATACTAGCCATAAAACACATATGCAACCTTCTATTTGCTAACACAAATTACAATGACTGTAACAACCGGGCATTGTTAACTCATGGAGGAGTAAACAAAAAAAATTAATCTTAAAACTTTAACTAATAAACAAATGACAACATCATAATAGATCAGATGTATAAATTAGATAACACAATGACGTCACCACTAGCTTTTATTAGTTAATTAATTATTATAAATCTGTACAGAGGAATGTCTGTATCCTATCTATACGTAACACAAGTCACCAAAAACATCATCAAATCAACAAAACATCACATACTAGAACTAGTGAAGAGCCTTGATGACTCAATTTCAAACAGTAATCCACTCTATAGCATGTTGAGTTAGATGACAATTGCATATGTACGTATAGTTGCAGGGCACCATAAAGCCGCATATGTAAAGAATCTCTTTACAAGTGAGTATTATGTTCCCAATCTCAGCCAGCCAAACAAACGACATGATATCCAAATAATGTGGTTAAACAAAATGAGCGAGCTATTAACCAATAAAATTCATTGCATTCATTACTAAACCAGAACATCTTTTTTAAGCCAAGTCAATAACAAACACACATAAACATTTGATACACCCTTCATCGCTAAACTTACTACAACCTATATGCAAACTTACCATAGCATATATGCACTATTTACCATAACATATATGCATTACTGTTCAAATTGACCAACAAGCAAATTTTTATACAAAAAAAAATATATATAAACACAAGAAAGATTAGCAAAAAAAAAAAAAAAAAAAAAAAAAAAAAAAAAAAAAAAAAAAAAAGGTAACTGAATTACTAATTTTATACCTAGCTAAAATCCCAAAACAAAAAATTAAAAACTCTGTTCTCATTGGTAATATTTGTTGGTAAGTCTATGGATACGATTCATCATCAACAAGATTCCAAATAATTTCAAAAATTATCACTTAAAATGTTAAAGAGAATTGCAAAGTGTGGACCTAACCAATTACAATAAGAAAAAAAAGTGAACATTCATTATCCATGCCAAATGAAACCAAAACCAACGACCCATAAAGTTTTTTTTTTTTTTTTTTTTTTTTTTTTTTTTTTTTTTTTTCACATTGCTTTAATTTGAAAACAATTTAAAATAAAATAAAAAACATATAAAAACACACTCGAAATTGCAATTTAATATTGAGATGAAAAGGATTTCAAAGTTCACCTGAACTTTTCTTTGGTAACCTGCTGGAAAATGACCAAAACCACTTAATTCATACCGAGAACCGAATTCATACCGCGAACCGAATTGAAACGTTGCAAAGAGAATATTGAGAATCTATGGACGAGGGGGTGGTGACGAAGCCTCTATAGACCGCCGGTAAGATACAAACGGCCAAAGATGGAGGATATATGACGGCGGCGGCTATAGAATTAGGGTTATGTTTAATTGGTAGAGAGAGAGAGATGTGAAAGAGATCTGATGATTTATTTTTAGTTATATGAAATATCCCCTTCAATTTAGGGACAGTTTTGAAATAAATTAATATGGAATCCCAATATTACCCTTTTAGCCTTTTGTGTAATTAAAAAAGAAACCTTCATCTTTTGTTTAATTACAATTTTGACACTTTTAATCCTAACCATTGATTAAACTCATCCAATGGCCTAGATTCATTTTAATGGTACTGTAAAGTACTGTATCTAATATTGGTACTGCATAGAATACAACACTATATATATATACATGTTTGATTATATGTATATATAATACTTGCGGCGAATACTAGCATGGATGTTCCGTTACGTATTCCCACCGTACACTTTCACTATGAGCCACCACCAAGAGTTACAACGATAAATCATTTTGAAATATACTATACCACACAGCAAGCAAGAAATATACGAGCACTGTTCACGAGTAAACTTTTCAAATAAAGTTAAGACATATAAGACACGAATATTTCGCTAAGACTTACCGTACTGATTTAGGTTGCGTGTCGGCGTGGTTGCACTATTTTGTTGATTAGCAGATTGATGTTGTATTGAAGGTGAGTTTATAGCCCCATATTTTTATACGACTTGTTTTATAAGCTTTGAGGTGAGAAACATGCAAAACTGTTTTCATGGACCAAAAATGGATTTTTGTTTTTATGCACACTTATATGCAGAAACCTAAGTTTAGCTGAATCCCATTGCGCCCACTATCATCAACTATTAATTCCTTTCTAGAAAGCCGTTTGATATAAATAGATCTATTGGGGATGACACCCCCGTTCGGTTGGCTCAGGATAGCCAAGGCGAACGTATACCATACGAATAATAGGCCGAGTGTCTGGGGATTAACACTCGCGGGCACCCTTTTTCTAGCTATTGCCAGCTTGGCATGTTGCGATGTCATAGTTCGGTTAGATGATGCTTAGTGTTTGCATAGCTGAGAAGTGTGTTGTTTTTGCTGAATGATTTGCTGATATTGCTATGGTCCATATGTGTTATTATTTTAAACCTATTAACTCACCAGCGTTAGCTGACTTTTAGCATATTTTTCTCAGGAAACTGAGGTGTGTTAGCTGAAGGCAGGGCATGGCGATGGTCATAATAAATGTTGGAAATGTTTTTAGTATTGCGTTAACTCTGAAATTTGGACCTCTTTGTTTAATGGGCTACATTTTCATTTGAAATGGATTTTATGTAAGACAACATGACTTAAATTATGTAATGTATTTCAAAACGGATTTTTAATCCGTTCACTATATCTTGTGTTGTGATTATCGATTTAGTAGCACCCAAAGTGTATGCTTCCGCAATATTATGATTTTGGAGGTGTTACAGATTGGTATTCAGAGCCTAGGTTATAGAGAACGAGTTTTATAAAAACCTTAAACTATAACCGATTTATGAAAAACTTTTTCTTATGACCGCCAGATGCCTGCCAGTTCAGCTTGCTATGATTTGAGCATTATTTGCTTTATTTGATTAAGTGTTATGATATGCTATTTGAGTATCTTACTAAGCATATATGATATGAGTATTTTCTATATACTTACACGTGTCGCACCATATTTGTCACAGACTATGTCTCTCCCTTTCGATACACTTGATGTGGTAGCTGCTGCTGGACTTACTTCTACGATGCGACAGCCAGTTCCGTTTGTGGATGACCCATTGATGGAGGTTGTCTGATCTGCTGCTCAGCCACCCATTCCAGCTCAGCATGTACACACCACTCCAGTGTCTACCTCACCATTCTTGCCCAGATACACCACAGCACACCGCTCATCCCCATCCCAACTATACACTTTCACCCAGCATGTTCAGGATACCCCACTTGTCAGACGTCGGGCCTCGTATAGGCGAGTCCGTGGACGTCGCCTCCAGTTATCATCTGTGTTGTCTTCATCTCTCAGTAGGACCCGCTATGGCTATATGGGTACCCCTACTGAATCACCATCTCAGTCACCCATATCATCTCCAGACCATTCACCACCTAGCCAGAGACTTAGGAGATCGGTTAAGACCTATTCAGAAGAGGATGAGGATCCAGTGGAGGATCCAGAGCAGGTTCAGGATGAGCCTACTCCAGCTATTACTGCACCTACTGAGCACACTCCTATTGGTGTAGATGATGATAGGGACAGAGATGCCCCTATGGATTTAGATCAGGTTATGACGCCGAGGGATGGTAAGGGCATCATGGAGGATGTTCAGGGTATATTTGAGGTTGGACAGAGTTCCAGGGATGCAGAGATTCAGGGTATGAGTGACAGTCAGTGGATAGATATTACTTGTGATGTTGGCACGGGTGTACGTGCAGCTAGCCCAGAGTACACACCGTCATCTCCTTCATTCATGCCTCTATCTCCGATGCCTACTCCACTTCCATCACCAGTAGTTTCTCCACTTGCAGAGCTCGAGGAACCCACTGAGATGGAGCAGGTGTGGATTCAGCTTGCGAATCAGGCCAGTTTACTTGATGTGCATTCAGACCAGATTGGGAGGTTGGAGCAGTCTGACCATATTCAGAATGTGGAGAGGAGGATTGGGACTGTTGATAGGGCAGCTTGTGTTTTATTTGAGGAGATGTACTCCGATCAGAGGGTAATGATTGGATTAAGAGCTAGATTGGATGCTTTGGAGAGGTTGCATGGTAGAGAGCTTAGGAATTTGGATTTCAGGGCTATTGGCTTAGGCAGAGGCCAGAGCAGGATGCAGGGAATGTTGAGACGAGCCAGAGGTGTTGACCGTACTCAGTGGCAGAGGATTATGACTGCAGAGTACACTATTGGAGCAGTGATGAGAGAGAATCAGGAGTTGAGAGATCGTATAGGCCAGTTGGAGACTACTATTGGAGAGTTGACTTTAGCATTTGACCAGTTACGCCTAGATAGTGACCGAGCTTAGAGTAGTCGTAGTTGACGATGTATCCATTAGGATGACTAGTATTCCTGTAGTATTCCAGAACTAACTATTAACCAAGCTTGTAATTTTGTGAACCTTTATCTTTTCGATATATATAACAAGCTTAGTTTTCCTATCCGATTATTCGTTTTCCTCTGTGGTTGACTTTATTCTTGCATTCTGTTTGCACTATCCATATATTCACATGATTCTTTCCTCCCGTAAACAAGATCTCATTTATCGCCATCTTTTTGTGATGCAGATAAATGGCACCCAAACGAAAGTCAACCAGAGTCACACGAGGACAAACTGCTAACACACCTACCCCGACAAGGTCAGTAAGGGGAAGGACTGATGAGAATGTCGCCCCACAAGAGCCGCACAGGGCCAAGTTGCTGGGAACGCTGCCCCGACCAGGGCCGCAGCAAATACACCAGTGGTGAATCAAGCAACTCTGGATCAGCTTGTTGCTGATCATGTGGCCGCCGCTCTCGCAGCCGCAAACAATTCGACCACCAACACCGGAACATCTAGGCCAGTGACCAACAGCCGTGGTTGTACTTACTCTGAGTTCTGAAAAATCATGGTTGGAGGATTTGGAGGAACAGAGGGAGCCGTTGGCTTGACTAGATGGATTGAGAAGCTAGAAACCGTGTTTCGCATCAGTGGTTGCAATGATGACGACAGGGTCAAGTATGCATCTTTCACTTTTATGGATGCCGCTTTGACCTGGTGGAACAACTACATGAAATCTGCTAACATGGATGTTGCTTATGCCATGCCGTGGGAAGACTTTAAGGAACTAGTGATTAGGAAATATTGTCCACGAAATGAGGTCAAGAAGTTGGAGATAGAATTTTGGAATTTAAAGGTGCAAAACAACAATATGGCTGCTTACAACCAGAGATTTCAGGAGTTGGCTTTGCTGTGCCCTGAAATGGTTCAGACTGAGGCAAGATTGATAGAGAGGTATATCGGTGGTTTACCGAAGTCCATAAGAGGTGATGTGACTACCTCGAGAGCTGCAGATCTTCATGAGACTTTGGAGATAGCAAACAAGTTGATGGATCAGGAACTGGAGGATGTTTCAGAAAAGAGTGTTGACCACAAAAGGAAGTGGGAAGATCACTCTAAGGGTAGTAACAGCAGCTCTCAGAATAAAAAGCAGAATGTAGCCAAGGCTTATGCAGCTGGTTCAAGTGATAAGAAGGGTTATGACAAGAACGCACCTTTTTGTAACCGTTGCAAGCTACATCACAAGAGACAGTGCACAGTAAAGTGTAACAACTGCCAGAGGATAGGGCACATGGCCAGGAACTGTAGGGCAAGACCCCTAGCCACCGCTCAAGCAGAACCACCCCACTACCGTAGGGCGGAAGTCACCTGCTTTGGGTGCGGTGAAAAGGGTCATTACCGAAATAAGTGCAACAAGCCCCAAAACCAGGGAAATGGTGGTGGACCAGGCAACCAAGTAGCAGTGGTCAACAATGGAAATCAGAGAAATGGAGGAGGAGCCCGTGGAAGAGTTTATGCTGTGGGCAGAAGGGAAGCCCAGGACGACCCGAACGTGGTGACGGGTACATTTCTTTTAAATAATCGTTATGCTTCAGTACTATTCGATACGGGAGTAGATAGAAGTTTTGTGTCGACCACTTTTAGTTCGCTAATCGACATAGCCCCAACCACCTTAGATAATGTCTTCGACGTAGAATTAGCAAACGAAAACCTAGAAAGAGTAGGTACCATTATAAGGGGTTGCACTCTAAACTTATTGAACCGTCCATTCAACATTGACCTTATGCCAGTAGAGTTGGGTAGTTTTGACGTCATCATAGGGATGGATTGGCTATCGAAATACCATGCCGTCATCGTCTGTGATGAGAAGATCGTTAGAGTACCCTATGGCAATGAAGTTCTGATAATCGAAGGAGATCGGAGCGATCGTGCGCGTTCGTTGAGATTGAGCATCATCTCGTGTACGAAGGTGCAGAAGTACATCGAGAAAGGATGCCACCTCTTTTTAGCTCATGTTACTGAAAAGAAGGAAAAGGAGCCCAGAGATAAAAGGTTGGAAGAGGTGCCAATCGTAAGGGATTTTCCGAAAGTTTTTCCAGAAGACTTACCTGGACTCCCACCGGCCAGACAAATCGAGTTTCGAATCGATTTGGTGCCAGGAGCCACACCTGTAGCGCGAGCACCTTATCGATTAGCACCTACAGAGTTACAGGAGTTGTCTGATCAGTTAGCTGAACTGTCCGAAAAATGTTTTATCAGACCGAGTTCTTCGCCTTGGGGAGCTCCTGTCTTGTTTGTTAAGAAGAAAGATGGATCCTTCAGGATGTGTATTGACTACCGGGAGCTGAATAAGCTAACCATTAAGAATAGGTACCCACTCCCGAGAATCGATGATTTGTTTGATTAGTTGCAAGGTTCATCGGTTTATTCGAAGATAGACTTGAGATCGGGTTATCACCAGCTTCGAGTCCGGGAAGAGGATATCCCGAAGACCGCATTCCGAACCCGATATGGCCATTACGAATTCCAAGTTATGCCATTCGGCTTGACAAATGCACCAGCTGTATTCATGGATCTCATGAATCGGGTGTGTAAGCCGTATTTGGATAAATTCGTGATAGTATTCATTGATGATATCCTGATATATTCCAAGAATGAGAAAGAGCATGAGGAACACCTCAAGCTAATTCTGGAATTATTGAAAAAGGAGGAGTTATACGCTAAGTTTTCGAAGTGTGAATTCTGGATATCGACTGTGCAGTTTCTTGGTCACGTAATAGATAGACAGGGGATTCACGTAGATCCTGCCAAGATTGAGGCAATCAAGGATTGGGCAACGCCTACGACACCGACCGAAATACGACAATTTCTAGGACTTGCCGGCTAATACCGAAGGTTTATAGAAGGCTTTTCTAAGATAGCTAAGCCGTTGACAAAACTAACCCAAAAGAATGTGAAATATGACTGGGGAGATAAGGAGGAAGAAGCTTTTCAACTCCTTAAGGAAAGATTGTGTAGTGCACCTATTTTGGCTTTACCCGAGGGTAGCGAAGATTTTGTTGTGTATTGTGACGCATCACACAAGGGTTTAGGAGCTGTGTTGATGCAGAGAGAGAAGGTGATAGCATACGCTTCTCGACAGCTGAAAACCCATGAGAAAAACTACACAACCCATGACCTAGAATTAGGATCAGTCGTTTTTGCACTGAGGATTTGGAGACGCTACCTTTATGGGACTAAGTGCGTAGTGTATACCGACCACAAGAGTCTACAGCATATTTTGAACCAGAAGGAGCTGAACATGAGACAGCGCCGATGGTTGGAATTGCTTAGCGACTATGATTGTGAGATTCGTTACCACCCAGGCAAGGCAAATGTAGTTGCCGACGCCCTCAGCAGAAAAGAGCGGATCAAACCCCTTAGAGTCAGATCGTTAGGGATGACGATCAGTTCGCTGCTTTCATCGAAAATTCTTGAGGCTCAGGGTGAGGCACTCAAGGATGAAAACCGACCACGTGAGAAGATTTACGGAATGCCAGAGAGTGAGAATGGCTTTGTAAGAAGATTTGATGGAGTGTTGTGTTATGGAGACAGGTGTTAGATTCCGTTATATAGAGGAATTCGTGACTTGATCATGCACGAATCCCACAAGTCCAAGTACTCCATTCACCCAGGATCTGACAAGATGTACTTAGATTTGAAGAAGTTGTATTGGTGGCCAAACATGAAGGCCGATATAGCTGAGTATGTTAGTAAGTGTTTAACGTGCTCGAAGGTCAAGGCTGAACACCAGAGACCGTCCGGTCTGCTTGTTCAACCTGAGATCCCAGAATGGAAATGGGAGCGTATCACTATGGATTTTATCACCAAGTTGCCTAAGACGTCGAGCGGTTATGACACGATTTGGGTAATCGTTGACCGTCTCACTAAATCAGCGCATTTCCTTCCTATAAAGGAGAACGACAGTATGTGAAGGAAATTTTCGCAAGGCATGGTGTGCCTGTTTCTATAATCTCTGATCGAGACAGTCGATTCACGTCTAATTTTTGGAGGTCGCTTCAGGACGCGTTAGGAACCGACCTTGACATGAGTACAGCTTATCATCCTCAGACTGATGGTCAGAGTGAGAGGACCATTCAGACATTAGAGGATATGCTAAGAGCCTGTGTGATTGACTTCGGGAACGGCTGGGATAGGCATTTGCCTTTAGCCGAGTTTTCTTATAACAATAGCTATCACACCAGCATTAAAGCTGCACCGTATGAGGCACTTTATGGTCGTAAGTGCAGATCGCCAATTTGTTGGGCTGAAGTTGGAGAAAGTCAACTTACCGGACCAGAACTAGTCCACGAGACTACTGAGAAGATCGTGCAGATCAAGAGCCGAATGCAAGCTGCTCGTGACTGTCAAAAGAGCTATGCCGACAAGAGGCGAAAACCCCTTGAGTTTCAAGTGGGAGACAAAGTGATGTTAAAGGTCTCACCATGGAAAGGCGTGATAAGATTTGGCAAGTGTGGTAAGCTGAACCCTCGCTATATTGGACCATTCGAAATCCTCGCCAGAATCGGGCCGGTAGCCTACCGACTTGAATTGCCATCTGAGCTCAGCGCTGTGCATGACGTTTTTCATGTCAGCAACTTGAAAAAGTGCTTATCTGATGATAACGCCGTCATTCCATTGGATGAGATTCAGCTTGATGAGAAACTGAACTTCATCGAGGAGCCGATTGAAATCATGGACCGGGAAGTGAAACGGCTAAAGCTGAGTCGTATCCCAATTGCGAAGGTCCGTTGGAACTCTCGCAGAGGCCCTGAGTATACATGGGAGCGAGAGGATGAAATCAAGCGAAAATATCCTCATCTCTTTTCGAAACCAACGAGTAACGTAAATTGAAATCCAGGACGGATTTCCCGATTAGCTGGGGAGACTGTGATAAATGGTAATTTTCACGTTGTTAATTAATATTAAATGAGTATTTATTATTTTTAAGCTGAGCTTTTCTATGCGCATTTGCATGTTTCTGAGTATTTTTGAGCATTTTTGGGAGCTGTCCCTCATACTGTAGCTTACAGTCACTGCAGAAAAAGTATATTTTTATCAGTAAGTCTAATTTATCCTATTTTTGATAGTTACTGACAAGTCTCGTAATTAACTGAGAGCTTTCTCGAATTTTTCTGAAAAACAACCGCACGCGCGTACCGACAACACAGTACACATGGTAACAGTCAAATAAATATATTTTTGAGTCAGTAATAATATTTTATTACATTTCTGACAAAAACATGGATAAAAACTTTATTTTACGTATACGTGTCCAAAAAAGTCAAACCGGGACCTTACGGTCACGTTTAAGCTCAAACCGACACACGATACACCAACGCGGAGTAAAAATTAAACTTACCTCCCCTTAATAGACCATAACCGGCCATAGGTGATATCTCACCACTACAAGCCAAAACAATCCCACTAACATCACATTATAAGCTTATATAATACTATACATTTTTACCCTAAATGACTCCAAGCCAATTTTTCTTATCCATAATACACTCTTAAGTTTACCTAGATAATTTTCACCCTAAAAACTCACGGCACAACTAAATCATCAAGATCCAAAAATTTTCTTTGAAGTTCAATCAATTTGGAGGGTATATTCAAGCTTTTCGGGTTATTTGGAACGTGGTTTGGGTAGATTTTGTGAAGTTTTGGGTTGTTCTTGGTCTCATACCTCATTTTAACTTCAAGATCATTGTAAGGAATCATCAAAATTTTCTAATCTTGTTAATTACATGTTCATTTGATGTCTAATGATGATTAAAATGGTTAAATGTATATATTTTGATAATATGGAAAAAGCTAGGGCTTGTGCTTTGAGGAATAGTGCTTGACATTTTTATGACATATGAACAAATTTATAAATTTCTTGCTTGTGTGGTAAATCTTGTTACATATAGTGTTAGTTTGATGATACAAACATGCTTTACGATAATTACGCGAGATTAACCAATATATACACTTTTAAGACCATGTATATGTTTCGGCCAAAATAAAAATATAAGATTATTGGGGTTTTGAAAAACATAAAATTTTGGCTCAAGTGGTGAAATGGTGGAAAATATACTTAAGTGCTTATTTGGAATAACTTATTGAATAAGCCATAAGTTATAGAGATTAACTAGTAAAAATAAGAAAAATGGGTCAACATAATTAATATGGGTCAAATAGAACACATTTTAATCATAGTTGACTATTTGACTAAATAGCTTATTTATTAGAGCTTAATTGATAAGCTTAAAGTTTATTACGTAACTAATAATTACAAATTTACAAAACAATGGACTAAATATGAAATTTGGACTCAAAAGCCCACGTGGAGGCTGTTGGGCCGAGCCCAAGGTGAAATTTTATAATTTTGACTTTTTGACCAAACGGACTTAATGGACGTGTTAAATGATTTTTAGAAACGCGACGATATATACATTTTAACTAAAAATGTGATTTGGGCTAAAAATTAACTATTGGGCTTATTTCATAAATTTCGGCCCAATAGGTAAGTTAGATGACAAAAATGATTTTTGGAATACTTTCCGACTCGCTATGAATATTATTACCTAACGAAACGATAAATATAACGAAAAACTAGTTTTGGACTTGTTTTGAGACGCTTAGTCTCCAAAAGGGTGAAAAATGACATTTTAACCAAATTATTATTAATATTGACTTTTGTTGACTTTCCGACTAAATATTGACTTTGTGTCGAAATCTATTGTTAATAATTAAACTTAACAATAATTATAACGATAAAATATTTACGACGACCAAAATATATATTACGATCGTATTTTGCACATATAGATACCGAGCTGAGTTATTTGGGAAAAATTGCAACATTTGAGGAAAATGGAAACATTGTATAAACGAATGGGTCATGCCCAAATTTTCTAAAAATCTAACACTTAGAGTATTTTGGTAAAAATACTTAACTTGAGTAAATTTTTCTAAGTTACTTAACAATGTTTTTATTTTCTTATAATTAAAATCTTTATATATAATAAAAGAAAAGATTTTTGAATGCCACAATCCCCCTATTCTGACGTCATAATATGACGTCATATATACACCTGTCACCCATTTGAGAAAACCTCGCTTCTATCACCTCTTTTCTATCCTCATCTTTTTATAAGGTTTAATTTTATTTATTCAAAGATAAATTTAAGTTTGCTATACTCTCAAATCAGTTGTTCAAAAATCACGATCCTTCTTAATTAGATTATGTTTATCCATGTCATTAGTATTCAAATATTCATCATGAAACAACAATCTTCTCAAACTAAGGTAAATATTTTTTTTTACTCGAATCATATTGGGGGTTTTTGTTATCACGATTCCTATTAGGGATTTTGTTGAGATTATTCATGTATTGTGAATAAAAATCAATTTGTTGTTATTTTGCATCTTAATTTAAAGATGGCTGATATTTTTGGGGGTTTTGCCTAATATCTTGATATGGCTGATTTTTTTATTATTATTATTATTTTTGGGGGTTATGTGTTATGATGGATTGTGTTTAGGTTTATTTTTGTGTTATGCTTTATGGTTATGTGTTATGATGGATTGGTCACCTGAGAGAGTATTGTTTCGTTAATTATATATCAATTTATGAAATGAGAACAATTAATAATTATGTATTTTAAGTAGAACAGTTAATGATTATGTATTTTTGAGTATGACTCTTTTTGAGTAGAAATGATTATGTCTTTTTAGTAGAACTGATTATGTCTTTTAAATAAAGATGAACCTCATACGTGATGTTGTTGTTAAATTGGTCTAAACATGGTTTAGTGTTATGGTAAATGTGTCGAACTGAGGGTGTTGGGCTGTGTTGTGGTAAGTGTGTCGAACTGAGGCTGTTGGGCTGTGTTTTGATGAGTTGTGTGGGCAAGTGAGGTAGTGTATGTGGTAGTTCATGTGATGTGTTGTTGTGTTGTTGGGGCTGGAAAAAAAAATAACAAAAGGGTTACATGTGGGTTGGACTTGGGTTGCAGCGGGTCATGAGGCAGCTACATTGGTTAGTGGGTGTATCCGACCTTTTGTGGATGTTTTTATGTCTTTGCTGCTTTTGCCTAAGACGCTTGATATGGCTGCTTTTGCTTGAATCTTTGTTTTGATTGTTTTCATTATTTGAAATTGGGGGTTTTGCCTAAAACTTATATATGTCAATTAGTACCCTAAGAATAAAGGTTGAGTTTTTTTAGTGCGTAAAGTTTGATGATTTAAGGCGGGTCTTATTATTTATAAGCTAATTATATGGATTTAGTATCAATAAATAATGGGTCGTTTTAAAATGCAATTTTTTTGACATTATGTTCTTGAGAATGCTACAGTAACCGTGCAATTTTTATGCAACAGCTGTGTTTGGTTCTATTTTGGCAGATTAACAGGTGGGATATTAGTGAGTACAGCAGTGGATATAAAGTGATTTTGTACCAGTTTAAGATTAACGGGTTGGACTTGGGTTGCAGCGGGTCATGAGGCAGCTACATTGGTTAGTGGGTGTGTCCGACCTTTTGTGGATGTTTTTATGTCTTTGCTGTGCCCAAGTTTGGCTCTGTGTGAGTGGGACTGAATTCATGGGTTGCATTTGTGCTGTGGGATATTGACTACTGCATTGTTTTTCTGTCCTATACACACGCCTGGGTCAGTCCATGGAAAGATCATATATTCCTGAGTCATTGGTTAGTTTTAATATAAATTATATTTTGGTGGCTGTATCATGTGACACTTTTGCAGTCAAAGATGGGATTCTTGCTTTTCATAGTCCAACTGTGGACAACATTGTCAAGAGTTATATTCATGAGTAATTGGTTAGTTTTAATATATAATTATATTTTGAGTCAGTCTTTTAGTTCTTAGTATTATTCGAGATATTCATTTTGTAACGCAATGATTTGAGGTGGGTCTTATTATTTATAAGCTAATTATATGGATTTAGTATCAATAAATAATGGGTTGTTTTAAAATGCAATTTTTATGACATTATGTTCTTGAGAATGCTACTGTGTATTAAGGAATCTGATTTACCATTTAGGTGGATTAGTTTATTGGTTTTCTCGGTTAGACGTAAAAAAACTGGTTGATTGGGTTGTTTTGGTGTTTTAGAATGAATGAAAATGGGACATCAAGAGGTCCTGTTAAGTGGCAAAGGATGCTTCCTAAAGTAAGTGGTGAAGCACTTGCGGGTGACCGTGAACAAAATATCGACCCAATGGTACGAAATGTACATCAGTATCTTAGTTAGTTGAAATATTAGTACGTTGGCTGTTATTAGCATATAATGTTGTTACATTTGACTTTTAGGTTACGATGGCTATTGCAAGAGAGGTTGTTGATGTGACTCGGCTTGGCAATGAGGTAAATTTCCAAGTTCTTTTGCAATATTTGAGTATCCATTAAGTATTCATAGGTTTGCTTTTAAAGACCCTAATAGAGCACGCGTATTAAAAAATTTGTAGTTATTGTTCTAAAAACGCATACACTTAATTTAAGTCGCAGACTATGGTCTTAATCTGTAATACTCATATTCTTCTGTTTTATGCAGAGATATTTGTAATGTCAATGGTGTTTTGATCTCTGTTCGATAGTTAAATTTTATTAGACATTTGATAAAATTGCTTATTTTTAACTATAAAATAAGGATCTGAAAAATAAGAGAAATGTCAACAGCATGTTTACTGGATTTGAAACCGTAACTAAAGTCCATCACTCCATTTAGTCAACTTGCGTCTATTTCTTATGACTTCTTCCTTTAAACAATGGAAACATGTTTGGTGTTTTCTTTTCTCTTCAGGTTTATGATCCATGATAAAAAAAAAAAAAAAAAAAAAAAAAAAAAAAAAAAAAAAAAAAAAAAAGAGAGAAGAACATCCATGACTCTAATTTGTGTGTATTTTATATTATGTGTCTTATAATTGTGGTTCATAGTAAAGATTTTGTTTAGTACTCTGTAATGTAAAGTATTTTTATCAACTTATTAACATTGTTTATAGGAAGTTACATTTTCCTTCTCATATATGGTTGTTGGCTTTGAAGTTTTGGATATCTATATATTGGTTACCGCTCTAAATGTATTTGTTCAGGCACATGTTCGTTAGCATGACTTAATATACAAAATAAATATGATCTTTTTATTTTTTATTATTTTTTTATTTTTTTGTGAGTTTTGAGTTGACATATGTTGCTACTGTGTAGTTACAATCCGACGGTTATGGACTGTGATTAATGACTGTTTGAAGTTATAAATCTATGATTATTAAGTTGTTTTGATTTCGTATCACCATCATAAACATCTTGTGCATTTATAGTTAATTCATGTAAGCTTTGTATACTATTATCTTTTTCAGTTGCAAGAAAGTTTTTTAGATTAATTATTTAATCTAGCCACCCGTAAATTTTACGGGTCTATAGTCTAGTTGTATTATAAATAATAAATAATATTTATAATATAATAATCCTCCATTAACACTATTATTTTATTAATTTTTCAAAAACCTATTTTAATTAATTCTTAATTAATTAAATACTTAAGTACTTAACCTAATATATATAGGGGGAATTTCATATATCCCCTTCCAAACCTTCTAAATTTCATATATACCCAACCCAAAATCTAAATATCATATATCCCCTTCCAAACTTTCTAAATTTCATATATACCCAACCCAAAACCTAAATATCATATATCCCCTCCCTTAAACTTTTAAATATCATATTTACCCATACTAATTAATTTTAACAATTTTTTAGAAAAATTATTTTTTTTTGAAATTTTTTTTGGAAATTGATTTTTTTTTCCGAAATTGATTTTTTTTCGAAATTAATTTTTTTAGGAAAATTATTTTTTTTTTCGGAAATCAATTTTTTTTTTAGAATTAAAAAAAAAATTCTGAAAAAATTTATTTCGGAAAAAAAAAATAATTTAATTTTTTTACAATTTCAAAAAAAAATTGATTTCCGAAAAAAAAAATTCCTAAAACAATTAATTTCGAAAAAAAAAAAAACAATTTCGGAAAAAAACTAAATTAATTTTTCCGAAATTGATTTTTTTTCCGAAATTAATTTTTTCAGAATTTTTTTTTTGAAATTCTAAAAAAAAAATTGATTTCTGAAAAAAAAAATTTCCTAAAAGAATTAATTTCGAAAAAAAATCAATTTCGGAAAAAAAAATCAATTTCCAAAAAAAAAATTTCAAAAAAAATAATTTTTCTAAAAAATTGTTAAAATTAATTAGTATGGCTAAATATGATATTTAAAAGTTTAAGGGAGGGGATATATGATATTTAGGTTTTGGGTTGGGTATATATGAAATTTAGAAAGTTTGGAAGGGAATATATGATATTTAGATTTTGGGTTGGGTATATATGAAATTTAGAAGGTTTGGAAGGGGATATATGAAATTCCTCCATATATATATATATATACATGTATGATTATATGTATATATAATACTTGCGGCGAATACTAGCACGGATGTTCCGTTACGTATTCCCACCGTACACTTTCACCATGAGCCACCACCAAGAGTTACAACGATAAATCATTTTGAAATATACTATACCACACAGCAAGCAAGAAATATACGAGCACTGTTCACGAGTAAACTTTTCAAATAAAGTTAAGACATATAAGACACGAATATTTCGCTAAGACTTACCGTACTGATTTAGGTTGCGTGTCGGCGCGGTTGCACTATTTTGTTGATTAGCAGATTGCTGTTGTATTGAAGGTGAGTTTATAGCCCCATATTTTTATACGATTTGTTTTATAAGCTTTGGGGTGAGAAACATGCAAAACTGTTTTCATGGACCAAAAATGGATTTTTGTTTTTATGCACACTTATATGTAGAAACCTAAGTTTAGCTGAATCCCATTGCGCCCACTATCATCAACCGTTAATTCCTTTCTAGGAAGCCGTTTGATATAAATAGATCTATTGGGGATGACACCCCCATTCGGTTGGCTCGGCATAGCCAAGGCGAACGTATACCATACGAATAATAGGCCGAGTGTCTGGGGATTAACACTCGCGGGCACCCTTTTTCTAGCTATTGCCAGCTTGGCATGTTGCGATGTCATAGTTCGGTTAGATGAGGCTTAGTGTTTGCATAGCTGAGAAGTGTGTTGTTTTTGCTGATATTGCTATGGTCCATATGTGTTATTATTTTAAACCTATGAACTCACCAGCGTTAGCTGACTTTTAGCATGTTTTTCTCAGAAAACTGAGGTGTGTTAGCTGAAGGCAGGGCATGGCGATGGTCATAATAAATGTTGGAAATGTTTTTAGTATTGCGTTAACTCTGAAATTTGGACCTCTTTGTTTAATGGGCTACATTTTTATTTGAAATGGATTTTATGTAAGACAACATGACTTTAATCATGTAATGTATTTTAAAACGGATTTTTAATCCGTTCTCTATATCTTGTGTTGTGATTATCAATTTAGTAGCACCCAAAGTGTATGCTTCCGCAATATTATGATTTTGGGGGTGTTACAGGCAATATCCGAGTCTAACATAATATCTGATATTCGACTATCTCTGAATCTAGTATAACATGTAATATTCGGCTATCTCCGAATCTATATAACATAACTAATTGTCGGCTATATCCGAATCATGAGCTAAATGTGTTAACATTCGCCCATATCTGAATCATGACATAAACTTGGATAACATACGGCTATATCTGAATCATAATATAAACTTGGCTAACATTCGGCTATATCCAAATCATGACATAATATATAATACTCGGCCATCTCTGAGTCTAACATAAACATGGCATACTTCTGTTTAACTACAAAAACATGAAGCTAAATCTGTTACTCACCTCTATTCTTGGTTTAGGCTTCTGCTTGCTTCCCACGAGCATCTAAATGCATAACAACATCATACTAATACTCTAGAAATCTCTACTAATCATATAATTCATGAACTAACTAAATTTCATGGTTATATGAGGTTTCTAAGGGATGGCAACGGGGCGGGTTTGGAGCGGGGCGACCATCCCCATCCCCAAACCCGATTACCAAAGTTCTCCCCAAACCCGCCCCGATCCTCATCGGGGATCTAATCGGGGCACCCCGTTGGGGCGTGATAGTCTCCCAAACCCGCCCCGTATTAATCGGAGATCTTATCGGGTTGTCCTCTTTAGGTTCAATTCTCGATCAAAGTCGCACCATTTTACATTTACTGTTATTTTTATACCGTTAGAAATAACGGACCTATTAATAATCAATTACAAACAAGCCTTATTAAGTTTTCAACGATAGTATTATACATAAATAATGACAAATTATACAACCAAAAATTAAAAATATGACATTAAACGAGTTTCTATAATCACAATTTTGCATTCCTTACAAATATAAAAAACTAACAATATTAGAGTAATATTTCTTTATTACGTAAATACTAACAAAATACTATATAGGTATAGATATATTTGTATATGTGTATATATTAATTGGGCGGGTCGGGGGGGGGGGACCGATGATTCCCCGCTCCCGCCTCAAATCCGATTAAAATCCCCGTCTAATCCACAAACCCGCCCCGTAACCCGATTAGCAAGCCCCGCCCCGCCCCAATTAGTTCGGGTTCGGGTTTCCCCGTCGGGTTCGGGGTTTTTTGCCAAACACCCCTAATTCTAACATAAACTTAAGATAATTTCTAGTGGTCATCAAACCATGATTCTAATACATGGTTTAAACATAAATCATTCATAAAATGCTTCTAACATTATGCCTAATTATGAATAAAGGTTATGGTTTATAAAACTTCAATTTAACATAAACCCTAAATTAACATAAAATGAATTAGGGTATGATTACTCACTAACCTTTGATGGGGTTTGATTCTAACTCTTAGAGACTTAAAAGAACTCATCAAAACACCATACTAACACCCTTTACGCCCTCCTGAAAATTTTCTTAGCACAAATGGAGTGATAAACCCATTTCCCTCCAAAACCTCTTGAGGCCACGTCCCAAACACAAACACACGTGTTTTTTGGATAAAATTCTAGACTAATAAAGCTTATAAGTCACAAGGGTAAAAAGGTAATTTCTGTCCCAAAAGTGTCTTTGCACCGTTAGTTCTTTTTTGTTAACTATTTGCATTGAGAGTCCTTGTTTCTGTTGAAAACTAACGAAAAACTTTTATAATATTCTAAAAGCAATAAATATTATTCTAGCTAATCTCTAAAAGTTGGGGTGTTATAGAGGTGCTATTTTAAAATTAACCGGTGATAAAGAAATGGCCTGCAAAGCTTATATGTTAACTTTTTTAAGATTTGGGATTGTCTTTCTACCTATGTAGAATTGGGTTTACACGACCAACAAATAAGTAGTTTGAGAAATTTTCTAAAACTGGGTTCTATGAAGGGCTTTACCACTCGTGGGGAACCCTTCAAGCGCGGTGAGCCATTACCGCATGCCATCAACACAAGCGATGGTAGGATATTGGTGTTGGTAAGGTGGTGCATACCATCTAATGTGGTGCACCTCTCTTTTTGTGATGTATGTAAGATTTATTGTGGGGTATTTTTATGTGTTTGGTCAGGTGATCACCACTACACTTGTTAAGTGGCGGATTCAGATAATGTGTTGAAAAGTGATATAGCGGTAAGATATAGATGGTCAATCAAGTGACTATTACACCCACCATAAATTATACAGTTTATCTTTTACCTTGGTTTGTTATCTCTCAATTTCTAGATGTAATTCTAGAAAAATTATACACTCAACACTTTTATGATGTGATATGTAATGACAAAAGGTTATTTGCACACCGCAATTTTATATTAGTAATGTGCATGAATTATCACTATTATAAAAGAAGTTTCTACATCGTACTTTTTTCATATAATAATTTAGCGAGATAAGGTCTTGTTGTTTTATGATAGAATATGATAATTCTTAACCATAATTAGTATTTTTACTCTTTTAACTTTGTCTTGATCTCTATTTCGTTTTAAAGCTTATATAAATCAAGTAAATTCATACTTTAATTTATCCTCCAATATTAACTAATTCGTGTCTTGCCACTTACACTTACATTTTAAGATAATAATTTTGCTCACAATATTAACTTATTCCTACTAAAACACGAGACAATAAAACCTTGTTTGCCTCAAAATACATCTTTGCTTTGTCATGAGTAGTTATTTGATCTTGGAATCTAAACTTTACTATATCTATTTTGAGAACAAAGTACTAAGAGGTCATCATTTGCAAAAGTGATTCACAACATATTCATCTTTTATCTAGTTTTTAAATTTAGTCTTGTGCGACCGTTATACCATGCGACTCTACCATACTTTTGACAAGTGTTAAGTGGGTAGGTAAATATTTTTTTTTCCCGACTGAAGTGACATTTTGTACGACCATGGTGTTTTTTGTGCGACTGTTTGTCTTTTTCGAAAAAGACAAAACAGTCACACACAAAAACCATGGTCGCAAAAAAAGTCAGTCGAACAAAAAACATATACCTACCCGATGGACACTTGTCAAAAATATGATAGAAATCTCATAGTCTACTAGCTGTCGTACAAGATTAAATTAAAAAAAAAAAAAAAAA
Source organism: Artemisia tridentata subsp. tridentata (assembly GCA_021014915.2). Taxonomy (NCBI): domain Eukaryota; kingdom Viridiplantae; phylum Streptophyta; class Magnoliopsida; order Asterales; family Asteraceae; genus Artemisia; species Artemisia tridentata. The sequence continues at coordinate 190,330,881 of CP139505.1, read as the reverse complement.
AAAAAAAAAAAAAAAAAAAAAAAAAAAAAGGTTTTTGTTTTGTGAAATAACAACTTTTGTTTTTGCCTTGTTATTGGGAATTGATTCCAAAATATAATGGGTTTGTTTTTATTTTCACCTTTTAACTTATGTGATTATCCAGCAGTTCACAGTCTATCATATGGCCCAAAATTAGAGAGAACGGTAGATCAGACCGTTGATTATGTGTTTGAATTTGAAATGAAGCACTTTTCGAAGTTAATACGAGTACTATCTGACATTGCAAATGATGTGTACTCCGTAATATTTTAAGTGGGCCCTATTTAGACTGAAGTTAGCAACTTGCTCAAATTTCATAATTTGTACTCTAGAATTTAGTAGTTTGTACATAGGATTAAAGAGTTACCTTCAACATTCAAAAAAAAAAAAAAAAAAAAAGAAAAAATTGATGAGTGATGTGGAAAAGTCATTTCACTTGTTGATAGATGAGTTATGCGACACAAAATAGTTTTGAGCTATTATTATAGATAATTGCACATTTATTTTCTCCAAAACATTCTTACGGAGTATTATTTGTGAGCCTTAAAATAAGTGTAACCTTGTCTTTCATACTTTGTTTGTGCAAGTTTCATTGCAATTTATTTAGTAGTTCATTATTATTAGAAAGATGAGAATGAAATTCATATCTTTATCAGGAACTGTAACAAATTTATCTTGATAAATTCTGGAAAATATATTAATGGAGAGGAAAACAAGAATATCTTTGACATGGATTAAAATTTGTTAGAAAAATACTATTGTTAACAAAAAAAAAGTAAGTTTAGATTCTAATCATTTATTAGAAAAATATTATTACTTGTTATTAGAAGAAAATATATATAAGGGTTCAGTAGAAAGTGTTTTCTTTAGATGATGATAAACATGTCATCACATGGGATGTTTAAAATAATGACAAAACTAATTTACCTAATCGTGCAAGTGTTATTAAATATTTTCATGGGACAACAACGATCTTTCCTCTATACAAAAACATATAATTTGCAAGTTGAAGGAATAGTATGTTCCTTAATAAATAGGAATATAATGTGTATATCCAATAGTTTGTATTATTATTATTTTCTATCATAAGTCTTGTTTGTTTTTCACAAATACTTTTTATGGAAAGGATTTAGAAAAATATAAAGCTGACTTGCTTCACATTTTTTAAACGGCAAATCCTCGCATACAAGTTGGCACATGTTGTTTTCATCCTTTTAATAACACTAATATAAGGCACACTTATAAAAATTAATTTTTAACACACATGATTCATTTACATTACGCTGGTAACCATTGCATATACTTATTTATTTGGCCGGATGTAAACTAAAATTGTGAGCAAAAATCAACTACTATATATATATATATTTTTACGTTCGAACATCGGCATATTAACAAGCATTAATGAAGAACTTATTTAACGACAAGGGCAGAAATAGGATGATGGTGAGGGTGATGACGACTGCAAAATTGACAAAACAACATGCATCATGACCATAACGACAACAATATGAAAATGACATAGATTTTAAACCCTTTTGCATTTTCGGATGTTATTTGTACGCTTAAGCTTATTGATTTATTGCTAAGGACCAAAACTAAACTCATTCACACTTTTCGTCCTACCATATAAAAATAAGGGAAAATTCCACTTTTATGCCAAAAATTGAATTAATGTCCACAAACAAGTTTTTTGCAAATTCCATATGTTCGGCCGGTGCTACTGTGCGACCCTTTCAAAATATGATACGTGTCCAGCTTTTTAATAATAAAAGTACATTTGATTTGATATTTTGTCTTATTATAAATTGTGTTAAAAGACTAAAACACCCTCATTATATAAAACACCTCATTCTCTCTCTTTCACATAAAGTAAATATCAGTTCTCTCTCTCTCTCAAACTTTCATTACTCTCTCTCTCTCTCAAAATTCCGGCCACCGCCATTAAATCCGTTGATCGACCACCAATTTCCACCACCACCAAGATAAATAAAAAATAAAAAAAAAAATAGATCCAGTTGGATCACACCATGGAAAAAAAAATATCCGGTTATCATAAGCACATAGATCTGGTTAGATATTTCATTATAAACACAGATCCGGCGACGGTTATGATAGTGATGGTGGTATAAACACAGATCCGACGGTTATGATGGTGATGATGGTGATGACGGTTTACTGCTGCCGCTATCGACGAAATTTGCGTTGTTGCCACTGAAGTTGCTGCTGCCGTTAGAAAGTATTTTTAAAAGTTAGGGAGAAGATGTGATAAGCGTGTGGGGTTTCGGTGGTTGAATGAAGTTGATGGGTCGTTATCGGCAACAACCGACTTTAAGTTGTCTTCTTTGGTACACCGGTTTGTTATCACTAATAGAATTATGTTGGATGATCTTTGTGTTTTAGTCTTTTGTTTATCACTGATAGAATAAGGTTGGATGATCTTTGTGTTTTAGTCTTTTGTTTTTATATCGATTCATGTTTTTGGGTTTGCGGTTTCTGTGATGTGTGTCATCATACATGTATGTAGCGTGTGTACGGGACTATAAATTGGACTATGGATTGGATTTTAGTAATAAAATTGGACCATGGATTGGATTTTAGTTTAAGTAATAAAAAGTTAGCCGGAATATATGGGTGTCGTCGGAATCTGGAAATAAAAATGGTGATGATGAAGTGTTGTGGAAAAGTGGTGGGGAAGGTCGGTGATGAAAGAGAGGGTTGAGAAACATGGTAGCACAGTCGCACATTTAATTGACACGTGTCACACATTTAAAAGAGGGTAATATGCTCTTTTAATACTCTTAATAATAAGACAAAATATCAAATCAGTTGTACTTTTATTATTAAAAAACTGGACACGTGTCACATTTTGAGTGGGTCGCACAGTAGCACCGGTCGCACATGACCAAAATTAGAATTTGCAAAAAACCTGACTTGATTGTGGACCTTAATTCAATTTTTGGCATAAAAGTGTAATTTTCCCTAAAAATAAAGCTTCGGTATCGATTCTCAGTCCCGTTTCACAAAGTGGTGTAACTAGTAGAGTGACGAGAGGTTGCTTTGCAAGTTAGCAGTTGGCACTTTGGCCCTAATGCTCACAATGATATAGTATTACAAATGATGAGTATTATTATAGCAATGAAGTTACAAAGATTCTAGTACTTGTATCTTTAGTTTTTTGAAGATTTAGTAGAGCGAGGAGCATGATTCTAAGGCAAAAGCTAGACATTAATATTCGCTAACACTTGTATTTAATCAGGACCAATAACAATGAAATTCATTGGTTTTGAACATTTTCTTTTATAGCCAACTTCGTATATTGCTAATGGGAAGTTAAGAAAATAGCTAGTCAAAAGAACCAACAGATTACTAATTACTAATGGTTTAGTTTTCGGACCCCCACCTATCAACGCCCGTATTTCATATTTTCATCGAGTATGCTAATGTGGTGGTTGTTTTTTGAGTGTCCAATTTTCATATTTTGTCAATACTTCATATGCTTTTAAACATCTCTATTTGATTTTCATAAAAATTTTTTTTTTTTTTTTTTTTTTTTTTTTTTTTTATATATTTTTAAAGTGAATACTCTTCATAAATATATCATAAGGGGTAAATTACATAAGGATGGTAGGTAGGTGGGCAACAAGCTGCGCATAAAGCCATATGTTATTTCAAATATCTCTAATTCATTATCGTAGTTGTCCATCGTATGTACCAAAAATTTATCTCAAATATTTAAGGGAGATTATTTAAGAAAATGACCACAATTTGTAAAAAGTTTGAAAACAGTTTTAAGGCATCCAAATTTATGATTAATGGTTGAGATGAAGAGATGTTGATTTTTTGTGATTGTGACAGGATTTGATTATTTAGAGCACAAGGTGTGCTGCCTAGCCAAAACTTTTTATTGGAGCTCACGAGGTGCCACATTACTTTAAAAGTAAAGGGTACGGTGGTGACATGAGTGGCGCCATGGCCACCAGCCCAAATTAGACAACGACGCACTGTTACGTGGGTGGTGCCATGGCTGCTCGCGCCATGGTGGCCAGCCCACGCGGTGAGTATTTTTTTTTTGAATTGTTAACGTTGGCCAACAGCTATTTTGCCAAAAATACCCCATTTTTCAAATTTTTACCCCTTAAAAATCCTATAAATATCTCCTTATTCTATAATTTTTCACACACTCTTCCAATTTAATTTATACTTCAATAATACTCAACTTTCTTTCAATTATGGATCCAAACAATCCCAATGACACCTATTACGACCCTTATGATGTTTATTCTAAAGACGACCGGGAGCGATACCTTCGGGATTATGCGGCGTATGAACAATTTGTAGCTCTGTGTGATCAAGAAGCCGGGGGATCGGGATCGGGTCCTAAGAGGACGAGGGCATACATACCACGTGAACGAGAAGAGGCGAAACAACGTTTAATCGAAGACTATTTTGGCAACGATAAGACTCCTCCTAAATATCCTGAAGAGAATTTTAGGCGAAGGTATCATATGAGTTCTAGACTTTTTAATAAAATACTCAACGATATTTTAAGTTATGATGTTCATCCTCTTCCCGAGTATTTTTATTTTTTTAGAAAACGTTACGATGCTACCGGTCGTTTAAGTATTGGTCCTATTTTGAAGTGCACATCTGCCATCCGCCAACTGGCGTACGACACTGTGCCTGATGCGTTTGATGAGTACTTGCAAATTGGTGAACGTTATTCACGACAATGTTTAGAGCACTTTACTAAATGCATACATATTTTATACGTTGAAAAGTATTTAAGAAAAAACAAAGAACTTCGAGATAGAAAAGTGCACGACGATCTTCGACAAGGCCTTGTGAAGCATTTATGGAACGTTAATGACTAGTTTGTAATTTTTATTTCTTGTTTACGTATTATGTTTTCTATTTTTATGTAACTTTTTTTTTTTTAATGTAATGTGTTTTTTTAATTCAATAAAGTTTATTTTAGTTTATTAATATTGTGTATGTTTTATTTTATGTAAATGAAAAAAAAAAAAATATATATATATATATATATATATATATATATATATATATATATATATATATATATATATATATCCTATGGCACCATATTTTCTGGTGCCAACTGTAACGGCCAGAATGTGGTGCCATAGGATTTCTGGTGCCATAGAGACCTTTTGTAAAACCCCAAAATTAATATAATCTGAAATGACTAAAATGCCCCTAAATTTAAATTTTAAGAACTTATGAAAACTATGCAAGTAACATTATTTGAACTTTACTTAAGCTACCAAACAAATTCAGTTAATGTAAACTATACACTATAAGTAAAATGTGAAATGATAAAGGAACCTTATGATATAAATATAACACATTAACATGTGACATATGGGTCAAGCTTATTTTAAAGTCATGTACACATAAACTAGAGATAAGAATGAAAAATTTTGTAAGTTGGGAAGGAGATAATCCTCCCTTGTTTCACTCCAAAAAAATTCGGCAACCTCCCCTAAAAACCCTCACAATACCGAACCCTAGCTCCCTCCTTCATCATTCATACGGCATCAAAGGAAAAAAAAAAAAAAAAAACCCTAGCATCTTGTTCCTTTGTTCGATCCAAGCTAGGCAAAAAGGAGAAGTCCTTGATCTTGTTCATATAATAAGGTAATCAATACATATAAGTTTAATTCATTCGAATATATGAAGAAACCCTAATCGAATCTATATTGTTTTTTTTGTTCGATCACCACAAGAAGGAGGAAGGAAGAATTTTTTTGGTGATTTGGTCTCGTGGTGTTCTTATTCTTCGTTTGGTCATCGAGGGTAATCGTATCGTCTTTGTTTGATTCTCGTTTTGTTTTCCTTGATGTTCTTGTCGAGTTAATAGATTACTTGATGATAAAAGATCACATAAAATCATATCTTGAATACATGAAATAACAACTCTAAAAACTGAATATATGAATCGATCCTTATGAAAGATCTATGAATATGATGATTATGAATATGTTAAGATCATGTAAGAATCACCCTAATGTGTTTTATATCATATATGAAGGTCTTGTATTAATTGATGAGTCTTTAAATGAGTTATACATGAAATAATGAAAAGACTGCTACTGATCAGGAAAATTGTTCAACTTGAACCAACTGTAACTAAATGATGTGAATGTGTTTTTGGGAGTTTTTGGAGTCTAAAATTAAGTTCAATGAAATAACTTTCTGGGAAAATTAATCTTGTAATTTTTAGAGGTCGGGAAGGGAACATTTTGATTTTTAGAAAATTAAGTGTCAATCGGAATTCGTATGTCTGAAAAATCCGTTCGTGTTTTTGAATTTTAATTTGCAAACCATGTCGAACTGGAATATTTACTTTTATAGGATTAATATTTCGTATGTCTAATAATTACTGGAATTTTTGTAGATTTTTATAAATTATTTTGGTTGGGCTTTGAACTGCAAACTTTTCGTATATAAAATCTGAATAGAAATCTGGACGATATGGATAAAAGGATTTTTATACTATAGTTATGCTAAATAATAAAATCTGGAAAAATTATGTAAAATACTTAAGACATCTGGGTTACGTGTGTGAATTTTTGGGGATTTTATTTCAGAGTTCTTATACGATTAATAAATTCGACTAAACAGGTCCAGTTCATGTGTAAATCTGTTAAGAAGTTTAAAAGATGTTAAAAAGGTGTTAAGTGTTATTTTCTATACTAAAAGGGTTTAAATGGTCATTCTTTTAAAACTAAAGGATTTAACTTGTGGAAACATGTAACTTGATAATATTTACACTTTAGACCCTAATCTTATCATAATGTCACTTTAAACCCTAAACTTGTGATAATTACATATTGAACCTTAAAATTATGAAAACTACATTATGAACCCTAAACTTATGTAAATGACATTATGAACATTAAACTATGAATATGGTCATCTTTAGTACTTTGATTTGATAAATGGGAATGTTGATAATTAAAGTTTCTAAATGAGGAAAGTTACTATTTTTAGAAAGTTACTAAAAATAGAAAGTTACCTAAAATGTTAAGAGAACTAAAATGAAACATTATGATTCTATGAAACTTATTAGTACGATTATGATTATTTGTAGATCGGGTGAAGAAGGAGTGATCTCCTGTTTGCTTTTCGTTTCATTTGCTTTTTGTTGCGCATTTTGTTGAGGTACAGATATTCTTTCCCTTTTCAGTAGGGATATTTTCATATGATCCGATAACTGCTATGATTCCCTTATTTGATTCTTGGCTTTCATTGTATGATTGCCATTCCATTTGATTCATTCTGACATTTATTTAAATGTCTCTGCCATTATATGCTATGATTATGTTTTGCGATGCTTATGGAGTTACTATTCGTTTCTCTTGCCATGCTTATTTGATTATGATTATGTATGATATGATAGATCCGTGCCTGAGCTTACCTAGTTCTGGAGGTACCAGGACCATGTCTTTGATGGCACCTTAGACATGACACTCCCGTAGAGGTGTGATAGATCTACGGCGTTCCCCCTTATGATATGATATGATTTTGTGTACACTATTGGCCAACCTTATATGTGTGACCAGTCTAGTACTGGCATACATACTTTTGATGGGAGCGTATGGATGCATCCTAGGACTTTTGTATGTGTTTGATTTGGTGACCAGGTGGTGTGTGCCTTGCACTCCTTCTCACACTTTTGATTATTACTTAGAGGTCTCCCCTCTTCGTATACTTATATGGATTATGATATGATATGTGTATGATTTGACGGATTTTGATTTGGAGTTCTTATGGCACATCCTTATATGACCCTTTTCATTATTTCATTTCATTCTTGTTTCATTTCCTATTCAGTTCTCATGCACTCTTGACTCTTGGTTATCTTTGAAAATTCGTATGACTTTCATGATTATACTTTTCGTTCGTATTCTGATTTTCTTCGTTGCTTATACTTATTACCTTTATGTTATGCTTTGTATATATATCTGTTCACTGGGCTTTTTAAGCTCAGCCGCATTTCTTTTCCTGCGGCAGGTTTTAGTAGGAAGCTGGGTATGAGTGGAGAGTGTCTTTGACTTAGAAGCTATTCCGGATTAGAGATGACTAGAAGAGACGATATTTAGACTTAGTAATTATTGTAATTCATTTGTAACCTTGTAGTTTTAGATTTTCTCCTTGTAACCTTTGAAATTCATTTTGTATTATTTAGTCATATGCTTTTGTTTGCTTTGATATGTCACCATAACGTAATACTTCTACCCTTATCGGGTTGGGGTGTTACAATTATGGTATCAGAGAGACAGGCTGCGACTTGTAATACATTTACCCTTGACCTGTGAAGTTTGGACCACTAAGTTTCCACTGTAGGTGCTCATAAGACAACCTTTGAGAAATTGCTTTAGGATCTCCCCATAGGAACATAAGTTATACCGGTGAGGAATGGGTAGACTAGGACATCTATGTAAGTAGCATTGCTTCCGCATCACTCTGATTCGTGCCTTTGCCTTTAGCTAAGCCTTATAAGAACATTTGCCTTAGAAGCTAGAAAGTTGCAACATAAGTTTAGTAACCAAGTAAGTTTGGAATTCCTCGAGAACTACCTGGATACCTTACACCATTTAGGTTTCACTTCCTGATTTTGACCTCCATCTCCGAGTTGGTGATAAACAGTTTGATATCTTTCCGACCATTCCGAAGGTCATTCAACCGTCATGTGTTTGACACATTCTGTGAATTCATTACTTATGCTGGATATAGAATGTATCATCTGATACTACTTGAATCTGCATAATCCATTGCAAATCCCATGAGAACTATGGTAATTATTAACCACGGATATAGGAAGATTTGTTACCCTCCCTTAGAATGACCTGTGAGGATATTGAGTAAACATTAGGCTTCTCGTTTGACGCGATCTCTTCCTTCGTATTTTGATCGCGACGTTTGATTTGTCTTCATTGTTCGTTTTGATCCCTATGTTCGGGTTCGTCTGAGTAGAAGAAGTTGTGGGACCAGGTTCCATCTCCTCCATGTGTTGACTGTGAGAAGTTTCATCCGGGTGATCGTGTTATAAGGCGTTAGATGCCGGTTTCAGTTGTATTGTGAGTGGACGTCGAACGAAAGAGTGTCCGAATGTGAGTGGTAACAAACGTAAGAATGAGAATGATTGACAGCAATCTGCCGAGGGTCGAGTGTTCGCTCTGACCAGGGACCAGGCTGCTGACACATCAAGTACTGTTTCGGGTATTCCTTACTTATAAGATCGTGCTGCGTGGTTTTATTTGATGCGAGAACGACATATCCTGTGGTGTCTTTTGCTTTTACTGAGCATATTAAGTCCCCTCCGCATTATTGAATTGCTATTCCTAATTCTATCTCTATGAGAATCTTGTGACTATCCATCAAGAGTGTAGATTATCCTGTTCGGTTGAGGAGGTTTGAAAATCAATTTCATTCTGCTAATCTGATTTCCTTGGGAATGTTCGATTCATTTTCATTCTGGTCATGTAATTGTTGACTGAGCATTGAGATGCTAACAATAGTTATGATTTTGTCACCTCTGACGACTTATGAAACTTAAACTCCGTGCCCAGGTTCTGACCTGGCATACTATTACGATCACCGTTGCTTTGAAATTCCGTATATTAATCCCTCGCGTTTGTAAAGATATTCCGTTTGATGTAACTCGCTCGAGAGTTTTCGATGTTGAATTTCGCGATGTATTCCTTGATGGACTACCAAGATTTCCTCTCGAATGTAATTGTTTTGATCCGTTTATTAGAATGTGTTTTGTCACAACTTGAGGTAGACTGTGATTGCAATAAAGGCATGTGTATATGATGCAAGTATTATGACGTCTGGCCAGCGTGATAATAGTTACATCATATACCTTGAACTTATTGGAGTCATAGAATGTCTTGAGGAGTGCCTGAGGTCAGTGTGTTATTGGAATCAGAACGCCATTCATGTGTAAGCGATGTTTGCCTATTTCTGAAATCCCTTACGAACGACATACGTTGAATGAAGAGTATTGAAGGACCTACTTCGAGGAAGTGGTTTATCCGTCTGTGTGCGTCTCTGTGTTGTGTTTCAGTTTGGTTATGAAGAAGAATGATAGTGGTATAAGGTTGTTCTTGGAATTCTGGAGTCTTAGTAGTATGGTGATTAGGCTGATACTGTTATCGACGACTTATCTAATCAACTTCAGAGTGAAGTTTTCTCTATGATCGATTTGTAATCTGATTATGCCCATTTTCATGTGAAAAAGCAAAATGTTCCTAGCATTGATTTGTATCCGTTATAATCTCTATGAGCATTGTGATGCCATTCGTATTGGCTACTGCTCCGACTATTCTTGTGAGCTTGATGAATCGTGTATTTCATGAATGCTTGGATAATTGTCATAGTATGACGATTTAGTATATTCATGGACGAAAGAGAAACACGGGAATCATCCTTGTATTTTGGTGTTGAAAATTTCTACGTCAAAAGAGCTCGATGTAAGTTTCTCGAAGAGTAAAATTTTGGTAGGGATGAAGAATAAGTTGGAGAACTTTTGGAAAGTTAAAGGGGTATTTGTTTCTACTTGAGAAGAAGGTCAGCAACTTTGTAACGGGATTTACGGGCACGTTGGGAAGGACAAAACGATGTGGGTTGTAGTGAATAGTTCAACTTGGCGGCTTACATGGAAGATCGGCAGAGATTATTTCAACAGAAGATTATTCAAGTTCCTTGGCGCACCTGCAGTGATCGTGTCAGAAAAATCGAGTTTTGTTTCACACTTCCAGAAGAAATGCAGAAGACCTCCAAGACCGGATCGAGATTTTATGGCGACTACTCACCTTCAGATGGATGGACGGACAGAGCAACTAGGTTGAAATTGAAGATGTATGGGACGGAGAGTTGACAAGTGTATTGGCATGATTGAGTTTACCTACGGAGATGTAGAACACATTTTGGATTGGATTAAGTTGTTGTTTTCCATACGATTATCCGACCTATTCCGTTATGCTCTCCGATACGTTCCGATCCTCCGTTATGTGCTTAGTTTATCGTCTGTACGACTACGTTAGCTCTTTGATGTGTTTTATCCGTATGATTATTCGACCTATTTTGTTTTGTTTCTGATGCGTTTCGATACTCCGATTTATACTCTATTGATCGTCGGTACAATTATACTATCTATCTCTTATAAAACTCTTGATACATTTGATGATTCGTTACGTGCTCGGTTAATCGGTGGTACGTTCCTTAGTTCGATCAGTATCTGTTCGAAATTTATGAGTTCTTCTATAATGATGCACTAGTTCCCTTTTCGTTAAGAATCTGGATTGAGTCGATGAGTTTTACTCTTTATTACTAACTTCGTATTGCTTACAAGCATGAATGTCTCATGTATCTCTGTGTGAGATCTAAATCGTTATCCGCTACATTTTTGTTTCGTAATCCTTGGAACGAATTCATTGTGAATTATGAAAGCCTAGGGCTTTTCAATGATTTTGATCAAGTTGGCGAGGTATCTCATCGCTTGGCGTTACCTTCCCAGTTATCTCACGTATACGATGTATTCCATGTATCTCTACTTCGTGGGTATAATTATCACCCGCTTCATGTTGTGTCTTGCCCGTTCGATCAGATTCGGGAAAATCTTTCGTATAGTGAAGAACCTGAGGCTGTTTTAGAGCGTCAGGAAAGAGTCATGAGAACTAAGACCATTCCATTCGTAAAGATTCTTTGGAAGAACCATCCTGAGAGCGAGGCTACTTGGGAGACCGAAGAATCAATATGATCCGATTATTCACATTTTCTTTTAGACTTGGTACGTATTCATTTCGATATTGTTTTCGATTTCGCATTTTCATTTCGACTTCGCATTTCAATTTTCGAGGACGAAAATTTCTTTTTAAGAGGGGAAGAGTTGTAAAACCCCAAAATTAATATAATCTGAAATGACTAAAATGCCCCTAAATTTAAATTTTAAGAACTTATGAAAACTATGCAAGTAACATTATTTGAACTTTACTTAAGCTACCAAACAAATTCAGTTAATGTAAACTATACACTATAAGTAAAATGTGAAATGATAAAGGAACCTTATGATATAAATATAACACATTAACATGTGACATATGGGTCAAGCTTATTTTAAAGTCATGTACAAATAAACTAGAGATAAGAATGAAAAATTTGGTAAGTTGGGAAGGAGATAATCCTCCCTTGTTTCACTCCAAAAAAATTCGGCAACCTCCCCTAAAAACCCTCACAAAACCGAACCCTAGCTCCCTCCTTCATCATTCAAACGGCATCAAAGAAAAAAAAAACAACAACAAAAAAAAACAAAAACCCTAGCATCTTGTTCCTTTGTTCGATCCAAGCTAGGCAAAAAGGAGAAGTCCTTGATCTTGTTCATATAATAAGGTAATCAATACATATAAGTTTAATTCATTCGAATATATGAAGAAACCTTAATCGAATCTATATTGTTTTTTTTGTTCGATCACCACAAGAAGGAGGAAGGAAGAATTTTTTTGGTGATTTGGTCTCGTGGTGTTCTTATTCTTCTTTTGGTCATCGAGGGTAATCATATCGTCTTTGTTTGATTCTCGTTTTGTTTTCCTTGATGTTCTTGTCGAGTTAATAGATTACTTGATGATAAAAGATCACATAAAATCATATCTTGAATACATGAAATAACAACTCTAAAAACTGAATATATGAATCGATCCTTATGAAAGATCTATGAATATGATGATTATGAATATGTTAAGATCATGTAAGAATCACCCTAATGTGTTTTATATCATATATGAAGGTCTTGTATTAATTGATGAGTCTTTAAATGAGTTATACATGAAATAATGAAAAGACTGCTACTGATCAGGAAAATTGTTCAACTTAAAACGACTGTAACTAAATGATGTGAACGTGTTTTTGGTAGTTTTTGGAGTCTAAAATTAAGTTCAATGAAATAGATTTCTGGGAAAATTAATCTTGTAATTTTTAGAGGTTGGGAAGGGAACTTTTTGATTTTTAGAAAATTAAGTGTCAATCAGAATTCGTATGTCTGGAAAATCAGTCCGTGTTTTTGAATTTTAATTTGCAAACCATGTCGAACTGGAATATTTTCTTTTGCAAGATTAATATTTCGTATGTCTAATAATTACTGGAATTTTTTTAGATTTTTATAAATTATTTTGGTGGGGCTTTGAACTGCAAACTTTTCGTATATAAAATCTGAATAGAAATCTGGACGATATGGATAAAAGGATTTTTATACTATAGTTATGCTAAATAATAAAATCTGGAAAAATTATGTAAAATATTTAAGACATCTGGGTTATGTGCGGGAATTTTTGGGGATTTTATTTCGGAGTTCTTATACGATTAATAAATTCGACTAAACAGGTCCAGTTCATGTGTAAATCTGTTAAGAAGTTTAAAAGATGTTAAAAAGGTGTTAAGTGTTATTTTCTATACTAAAAGGGTTTAAATGGTCATTCTTTTAAAACTAAAGGATTTAATTTGTGGAAACATATAACTTGATAATATTTACACTTTAGACCCTAATCTTATCATAATGTCACTTTAAACCCTAAACTTGTGATAATTACATATTGAACCTTAAAATTATGAAAACTACATTATGAACCCTAAACTTATGTAAATGACATTATGAACATTAAACTATGAATATGGTCATCTTTAGTACTTTGATTTGATAAACGGGAATGTTGATAATTAAAGTTTCTAAATGAGGAAAGTTACTATTTTTGGAAAGTTACTAAAAATAGAAAGTTACTTAAAATGTTAAGAGAACTAAAATGAAACATTATGATTCTATGAAACTTATTAGTACGATTATGATTATTTGTAGATCGGGTGAAGAAGGAGTGATCTCCTGTTTGCTTTTCGTTTCATTTGCTTTTGTTGCGCATTTTGTTGAGGTACAGATATTCTTTCCCTTTTCAGTAGGGATATTTTCATATGATCCGATAACTGCTATGATTCCCTTATTTGATTCTTAGATTTCATTGTATGATTGCCATTCCATTTGATTCATTCCGACATTTATTTAAATGTCTCTGCCATTATATGCTATGATTATGTTTTGCGATGCTTATGGAGTTAATATTCGTTTCTCTTGCCATGCTTATTTGATTATGATTATGTATGATATGATAGATCCGTGCCTGAGCTTACCTAGTTCTGGAGGTACCAGGACCATGTCTTTGATGGCACCTTAGACATGACACTCCCGTAGAGGTGTGATAGATCTACGGCTTTCCCCTTATGATATGATATGATTTTGTGTACACTATTGGCCAACCTTATATGTGTGACCAGTCTAGTACTGGCATACATACTTTTGATGGGAGCGTATGGATGCATCCTTGGACTTTTGTATGTGTTTGATTTGGTGACCAGGTGGTGTGTGCCTTGCACTCCTTCTCACACTTTTGATTATTACTTAGAGGTCTCCCCTCTTCGTATACTTATATGGATTATGATATGATATGTGTATGATTTGACGGATTTTGATTTGGAGTTCTTATGGCACATCCTTATATGACCATTTTCATTATTTCATTTCATTCTTGTTTCATTTCCTATTCAGTTCTCATGCACTCTTGACTCTTGGTTATCTTTGAAAATTCGTATGACTTTCATGATTATACTTTTCGTTCGTATTCTGATTTTCTTCGTTGCTTATACTTATTACCTTTATGTTATGCTTTGTATATATATCTGTTCACTGGGCTTTTTAAGCTCAGCCGCATTTCTTTTCCTGCGGCAGGTTTTAGTAGGAAGCTGGGTATGAGTGAAGAGTGTCTTTGACTTAGAAGCTATTCCGGATTAGAGATGACTAGAAGAGACGATATTTAGACTTAGTAATTATTGTAATTCATTTGTAACCTTGTAGTTTCAGATTTTCTCCTTGTAACCTTTGAAATTCATTTTGTATTATTTAGTCATATGCTTTTGTTTGCTTTGATATGTCACCATAACGTAATATTTCTACCCTTATCGGGTTGGGGTGTTACACTTTTGCTGACGCGACAACACTTTTTGTCCATGACACGAGAGCCACGGCTCCACTGTACCCATAACTCTAACAAACCTCCATAAACAACTCTCCTTATCACAACTAACCCCAACTTACTCATTTGGGTCCCACCACTTACAACTTTAATTTTTTTTTCACTTATCCAAATAAAATAAATTTCATTTATTAAAATAAAAATACAATGCATCACAATAAAAAACATAGGAAACATAAAATAACGATACGGTAAAAAACACACGCAACTTAAGAAATACATCAAATTATAATGAAACTAATTATTTTGTTGTTTTTGAAATTGTTCCCGTTGATGTCGCTGCCAAACATGCTCGATGAGACATCGTTGAAGCGTTGCGTGTTTGCGTTTATCACGGAGTTCTTTGGATTTCTTTCTTTGCACTTCGCATCGCTCGATCCATGACCGTTGTAAATTTATTTGCGAACAAATATACATTTCGCTAGATTCGGATAACACAAATTCTTGATCTTTCAAAATCATGTTGTGCATTATGATGCACGAGTACATGATACGAGTACATGATTCTCCGTAACTTGCCCACAGTAAATGCACGCGCCAATTGGGCAATAACATGCCAACGTCCTTGGAGGAAACCAAAAGTTCTTTCGATATCTTTTTGAGCACTTTCTTGTTTCGCTTTAAATACGGCATTTTTTGGGGTATTTGCAACCGTAAATAATTTGACAAAATATGACCACTCTGGGTAAATTCCGTCAGCTAAATAATACCCATGTTTAAATGTACGGCCGTATACTTCAAACAGAACCTCAGGGGCTATGCCATCAAGCAGGTCGTCGAATAACGGAGAATTACTGAAAACAGTAAAATCATTATTCGCAATCGCTACCCCAAAAAATGCATGCCAAATCCGTAAATCGTATGACGCAGCGGTTTCAAGCATTATAGTTGGATACTTTTTATCACCTCTATGAAATTGCCCTTGCCATTCGACCGGACAATTTTTCCATTCCCAGTGCATACAATCAATGCTTCCCAACATTCCCCGGTATCTTATGAACCGCGTTATGTGCGTTATATAAGTTGTGAATGTCATTCACGTCTGGTTTTCTTAAAAACTCCTTCGTATACAATTGGATTATGCACATAGTAAAATTATCTGGACAATCGCGTGCACAATGTTCCCCTATTTGTAAATACTCGTCTAATGCATCAGCTGCTATGCCGTACGCCAATTGGCGTAGGGCGCATGTGCATTTCATAATCAAACTAAAACCCATTACACCCCCAGCATCGGGTCGGACTCGAAAGAAATCAAAATGCTTGGGAAGAGGATGATGAGTTTGAATATATGTTTCAATACCTTGTACTATTTCTAAAAATAGTTTACGGCTCATACGAAAGCGACGCCTAAAATTTTCTTCCGTATATTTTGGGTTGTCACCAAAATAGTCAGCCATTTAGACGTTCTTCAGCAACTTGACGTTCACGGGGGATGTATCTACGGCGGTGATGAAGCGAAAAGTGTACCGCTTTTAGGGGGTCATTTAAGCCCTAAATCGTATTTATTTGATCAAATATTGCCCTAAATCGTTCCTTTTGTCATTTTAGGTACTTTTGAGAAGAAATCTGGAAAAGGAAGCATTTTGGACGTTTTTGGAGCATAAAAGTGAAGAAAACGGCAAAGTCTCAAAATTGTGCTGGAAAGTACCTTTGACGGCGTCAGGATTTGTTCTTGACGGCGTCATGTCTTGGCAAAAGTGGTAGATATGAAAATTACTCATGATAAGCCAGAGAAATTTGCATGGGAATTCTGACGGCGTCACCCTTTGGAGAGATCAAGGTCGTCACGGTATAAGTTAAAGCGGGACGGCGTCACTGTTAGACCCGTATCCCGGTTACGAGTAGGCCCCACCCTAGATGAAATATGCTAAGGTTGGATGTAATTGGTTGGTCAACGAAGTTACGTGGAAAGTCAAACCCGATGGTCAAACTAGTAGTCAAAGTATGACTCATGTAGTAATATGAAATGTGATGTATAAACTAGAAGGACCTAAGTTGCCAATTGTTAGTTATGTGTTATAAGTTAGTGTGGCCAAAATAGAAGAAAAGAGACTTGAGGGACCATCTTTGCCTTTGCCCCAAACTTGTACCTAACTAGTTATATCTAGTTTTATCTAGATAATTCTCTCATTTTTTAGAGAGAGTGAGAGGCCGGTTTTTAGAGAGAAGGAAAAAGAGAGGGAAAAACTAGTTATTGATCAAGGATGAAGAAGATGAAGATCTTATGTCCATAGCCTTCCTTAGTTATGATCTTATGCAAGTAAGTAATCTATTATCTTGTTTTAGTGAAGTTGTAGATGAGTAGGAAAGTGGGATATCATCATATGATCTAGGTGTGATCATATGATGATTTGGTAAGAAAGATGATTTTGTTTAATGGGTTTTGTTAACCCTTGTTTATGTATTTGATTATTATGTTATTAGGTCTTGATTAGTTATGAAGGATGATGATGATGATGGAAGATTGTATTGTTGATGATGTTCTTGATGTTGTTTAGCTTGGACCAAGGTAAGTAAAATGATGATGGCATGTATTATATGGATGTCTAACATGTATGTGTTATGTATGTTTGTGATTAGTGATAAGAGGTTGGATATATGCTTATATGCTAGGATGAATAGGATCTAAGTGGTGAATTTGGTTGTGATGGTAAGTTGATGTTAGGTGATTATGCCAAAATTAGAGAGTGGAGTAGCTAAGTAAGTGTTTGGAGATATGTGATGCTTATGTGTTTGATTGAAATATGATGTTATGTGATTATCGTTTTACTTACTAAGCGTAAGCTTATTCTTTTAGTTGTCAACGTTTTGTAGGTTAATGGCGATGAGGATAACTTGGCTTGGATTATAGCATAGGGATTTGGAAGCGGATTTGGGAGATAATAAGCATAGGAGCTAGGTAGAATACCGAGCTCGAGTCAATGTTGTACCCCCGAGAGTCTCTTTTATGAGTCCTATAATGTGTGTCAAAGTCGTGTAATGGTTTGGTGGTCTAACGATGTGTCAAGTGTGTTTCAAGTGTTTTTAGTAAATGTTTAAGGGGCGTTTGGATTTAAGTGTGTTTGTACCCATTTTGGGTTGTAATCGGGTCAAGTATTGTTGGAACGTGCTTGTTATGTTAAATAAATGAAGTTGGTCAAGTTTGGTGTAAAACGGAAGTGGTATAAGTAGTTTGATGTCATGAAATGGGTCAAAATGGGTTTTTAGTGGTGAAAACTGCAGATTTGTTCTTGATGGCCTTCTTGACGGCGTCCCCTTTTAATCGGCCAAAAATCCTCTGGCCCGTCAAGGTCTGACGGCGTCACCATTTTTCTGACGGCGTCACGATTAGTTGGGCAGTTTTCGAAAAATCATATCTTTTAATCCGTAAGTCGAAATGGGTCGTATGACCTATCGTTTTGAAGGTAATTGAGTCTAGTTTCATCTAAAAATAGTTTCAAGGTCTGAAAGTTTATAGATTTTTGTCAGTGGTCAAAAGAGTGACCAGATGTCCGTTTTAGTCAAGCGTTTCCGCGTCAAAAGTTTAAGTTTTTGGTATAAGCGGGCACGGGGTGTAACAACTTGGTATCAGAGCCTCGGTTTAAGTGAATTAGGTTTCCTTTAGGTTGCCTAGACTTAAACCACTCGTAGACGCGTTAAGTTAAAGTTTGAGATAGGCGGGCTAATAGTTTGTGAGTTATAGGATGTGGATGTAGAGTTTGAAACGAATGATGTGATTGTTATATGGTTAGTATGATGGGGACTTAGGGATGTGTCTTGTGTGATTTATGTTGTGGGAGACTTGACGTGTGAGTGATAGGATTACCGTGCACCTCGGGCTGTCTCGGTAATTATTATATGATTATGTAATTGTGTGCTTTGGTAGTTAGCGAGGGCGAATAGGTGTAGTAAGTTGTGTGGTGGTTGTAAGAAATGTGACTAATAATGAAAGTGCGTAACTTGTGTGATAGGGATGATCAAGGCATGGTCTTATGAGTAGTTATACTTAGTGTGATGATCATTAATGAGGTATTAGAGAGGGGTTAGTGGAGAGTCAAGATATTAGGAGCATGATTATGAACGTGTGGTAATGTGAATGTGTGTTATAACATAGTGTGGTGAATAAATGACATAAACGTATACATAATAAGTCCGTGATGAATTTAGTAAAGATTCAAAATGAGAAAAAGTCATAGGAGTTGAGTAAATAGTGAAATAAAACGAAACTTCCTAAGTAATAATAGCTAAAATGAGATGAATATGTGTGAAGCTAAGGTGTTGTCATGAAATAATTATATGACAGCTAAGGCGATTAACTGTAATCATTAATAAATAATGAGCGTGTTATAATTGATGATCTATGTAAGATCTACATGTAAAGGAAGCGAGTGAGACTAAAAGAAGAGAGATAAGATATGGAAATAAAAATGTGATGGATTAAAAACGTAAGAAAGAATGAGAGGAGTATGTGTGAGAACAAAGACGTTGTCTTGAAATTATCATATTACGGCGCTGTAATCACTATAATGAATGCATGAGTTACAGTTGGTAAAATGTGAGAAGTCTAGATGTAAATCAGTCGAGTGGACTAAAATGTGAAGTAAGAATGTGAAAATGATTAACGAAGGCTAAGAATGCAAGAGGTAAAGTAAAGATGTGAAAATAACTAAGGCGGATTAAAACTGTAAGGAGTGTGTATGAGATAAAGGCGTTGTTCTAAAATTATCATATTACTACTAAGGCGATTAGCGGTAATTACTATAATAAACGAATGTAATAATGTGTGTTTGTGGCGCTTATGGCTTGGATCCGATGTTAAAATGTGAAAGTGGTAAAGTGATGAATGTAATGATCCTTCGGGATGAATGTTAAATGTGGTATCCATCGGGATGACCAAGTAAAGGAATGTTAAGGAATCCTTCGGGATGAATGTTAAAGATCTTTCGGGATAAAAATGCATTGCCTTCACAGGCAATGATTGCCTACATCCTTGGCATGTGTGAAAGTCCTTCGGGGAAAATGTTAAAGTAAAGCGGATCCAAGCTAGAAAATAGAAGAATTTAAATATCAAATGAAATATAAAAAGAAAATGATGAAATAATAAAAGTTAAAAATTTGAAATAGGAGTAGTGGTGTTATGTCGGGAGTACATAACCACTAGTTTATATTTCTTGATTTACATCGATTGGGACGCCTCTCCATGTAAATGAGGAATTATAAACGAGTGGGCTATGTGTTGCCGACACGGCACGAGTAGGGTTAGAGAAGTAGAAAGCGAGAGTTTAGAATTCGTAGAAATTTTAAGGACTAAGATAGGAGGATTAGAATTTGACCATGGCTTTAGTTGAGACTTAGGAGAAACATTGATGGGATAGAGAAATTGTAATGATGATATAACGTGCCTTACGGTGTGGTACAAAATATGATGAATGAAAGTAATGGAATGTGAACGTATTAGTCGAGTGTGATTATGTATAGTCAAATAGTACGAGTTTCTTAAGTATTGAGTAGTCAAGAATGAGGGTAGAGGATAAAGCGAGTGAAATAATGATGTGCGGTAATAGGGCGGATTAGGATGATGGTTGGCAATAATAAATAAGTCTATTATTATGTAAAATCTAAGCGAGAGTTGTGTGGTATAAAAGTAAGCGGGGGTAATGTAGATTAGGGCATGTGATGCGTTATAGTATGCACAGAGTTGTGAGGTTACTTAAGTCGTTGAACTAAGTAACTAGGGATTAAGGTGTTAGGAATGAGATGAGTTAGGTGACTAAGTGTAGGCTAGAAAAGAATGACAGATTTCGGGGACGAAATCTAAATAAGGGGGGTAGAATTGTTAGACCCGTATCCCGGTTACGAGTAGGCCCCACCCTAGATGAAATATGCTAAGGTTGGATGTAATTGGTTGGTCAACGAAGTTACGTGGAAAGTCAAACCCGATGGTCAAACTAGTAGTCAAAGTATGACTCATGTAGTAATATGAAATGTGATGTATAAACTAGAAGGACCTAAGTTGCCAATTGTTAGTTATGTGTTATAAGTTAGTGTGGCCAAAATAGAAGAAAAGAGACTTGAGGGACCATCTTTGCCTTTGCCCCAAACTTGTACCTAACTAGTTATATCTAGTTTTATCTAGATAATTCTCTCATTTTTTAGAGAGAGTGAGAGGCCGGTTTTTAGAGAGAAGGAAAAAGAGAGGGAAAAACTAGTTATTGATCAAGGATGAAGAAGATGAAGATCTTATGTCCATAGCCTTCCTTAGTTATGATCTTATGCAAGTAAGTAATCTATTATCTTGTTTTAGTGAAGTTGTAGATGAGTAGGAAAGTGGGATATCATCATATGATCTAGGTGTGATCATATGATGATTTGGTAAGAAAGATGATTTTGTTTAATGGGTTTTGTTAACCCTTGTTTATGTATTTGATTATTATGTTATTAGGTCTTGATTAGTTATGAAGGATGATGATGATGATGGAAGATTGTATTGTTGATGATGTTCTTGATGTTGTTTAGCTTGGACCAAGGTAAGTAAAATGATGATGGCATGTATTATATGGATGTCTAACATGTATGTGTTATGTATGTTTGTGATTAGTGATAAGAGGTTGGATATATGCTTATATGCTAGGATGAATAGGATCTAAGTGGTGAATTTGGTTGTGATGGTAAGTTGATGTTAGGTGATTATGCCAAAATTAGAGAGTGGAGTAGCTAAGTAAGTGTTTGGAGATATGTGATGCTTATGTGTTTGATTGAAATATGATGTTATGTGATTATCGTTTTACTTACTAAGCGTAAGCTTATTCTTTTAGTTGTCAACGTTTTGTAGGTTAATGGCGATGAGGATAACTTGGCTTGGATTATAGCATAGGGATTTGGAAGCGGATTTGGGAGATAATAAGCATAGGAGCTAGGTAGAATACCGAG
Source organism: Artemisia tridentata subsp. tridentata (assembly GCA_021014915.2). Lineage (NCBI taxonomy): Eukaryota > Viridiplantae > Streptophyta > Magnoliopsida > Asterales > Asteraceae > Artemisia > Artemisia tridentata. The sequence continues at coordinate 190,308,850 of CP139505.1, read as the reverse complement.
CTCGAGTCAATGTTGTACCCCCGAGAGTCTCTTTTATGAGTCCTATAATGTGTGTCAAAGTCGTGTAATGGTTTGGTGGTCTAACGATGTGTCAAGTGTGTTTCAAGTGTTTTTAGTAAATGTTTAAGGGGCGTTTGGATTTAAGTGTGTTTGTACCCATTTTGGGTTATAATCGGGTCAAGTATTGTTGGAACGTGCTTGTTATGTTAAATAAATGAAGTTGGTCAAGTTTGGTGTAAAACGGAAGTGGTATAAGTAGTTTGATGTCATGAAATGGGTCAAAATGGGTTTTTAGTGGTGAAAACTGCAGATTTGTTCTTGATGGCCTTCTTGACGGCGTCCCCTTTTAATCGTCCAAAAATCCTCTGGCCCTTCAAGGTCTGACGGCGTCACCATTTTTCTGACGGCGTCACGATTAGTTGGGCAGTTTTCGAAAAATCATATCTTTTAATCCGTAAGTCGAAATGGGTCGTATGACCTATCGTTTTGAAGGTAATTGAGCCTAGTTTCATCTAAAAATAGTTTCAAGGTCTGAAAGTTTATAGATTTTTGTCAGTGGTCAAAAGAGTGACCAGATGTCCGTTTTAGTCAAGCGTTTCCGCGTCAAAAGTTTAAGTTTTTGGTATAAGCGGGCACGGGGTGTAACAGTCACGCCTAATTCTGACGGCGTCAAGCCTTGATAAGCCAGAACGGATTTTGGAGAGCTAAAGAGGGACGGCGTCAAGAAGGCCATCCGGGAACCCTAAAAGCGGCGAGGTGACGGCGTCACACTCCATAACGTGACGCCGTCAGATCTGAAAGTCTATATATAGTTTTGCAATTTTTTGTCATTAGTGTGGAACTTATTGTGGAACTTTGTGTGTGAAAAACCCTAAGACGAATTTAGCAGCCTTTTCAAGGCTTTTTGCCTTGAGATCTTCCATGTTACATTGAAGATAAGTTATCAATTAATCATTCAATATGTCTATGTGTTGTTTGATTCTATCTTGTTCTTGTCTTTTGTTTAACATGCTAGGCTAGGTTATCTTTGTGTTTGCTTAGATCTAATGAAACCTAGCTATTGATTATTGGTCATTAGTGTGTTATTAGTTGTATTGGATGATTGTTTATCTATGTTAGGCTTAAGAAAACTGGCTAACTTCCTATACGGTAACTTGCTTGAACGTCTTAAGAAACATGAACCAATGCGTACTAAAGGTTTTTATGGTTGTATTTAATGCATGAGCGAATTCTAGTGATCCCATGTTAGGAGCTTCTTAGCCGGCTCGACATAGGAGTGAAGTAGGAGTTCATAGAGTTGGGGAAGTACGTACGCCACCCCACGATTGGTATTAAGGAATACACCCGTCATCCACGCAACTAATACTCACTAATCAACCGGTAAAAGATAGTTAGGGAGTAAGGAAATCTAAGTAAACACATTTTTTCTCCACATAAGTTTTACCACCTTTTCATTTTCAGTTATTTTATTTTATTTGCATTCGTAGTTACTTGGGTTAGTTGACTAGCAACTAATTCCGCCCACTCTTTCAAACCCGAAATTTTACTTGCTTTCATAAAATTATAAAAAACATAAAAAGAATCTTCTCTCACCCTTAGACCTATTAGAGTAGTTTTTCATACCTAACGAACACTATTCCCTGTGGAGAACGATCAATCCCCCGTACTTACCACTACACTATACTACATCGGTCAGGTACACTGCCTGGTGGGGTTGTAAGCCTCTTGAGATCCCTCGAGAGGTAAAACCTGTTGTAAGGTTGCAAAACCACGCATCAAGTTTTTGGCGCCGCTGCCGGGGAATAGTTATTGTTTAGGTTGAATTTTTATTTTATTAGGTCTACTCACTAGATTCCTTTCTAGTGAGATTTTTATTTTCTAGGTTTTCTTTAGTCTATCTATTTTCTTCGTGTTTTTGTTCGTATAAGATTTTCATTGACTATTCAGTTTGCCATTATGGAAAACGCGAATCCACCCCTTACACCTGGCGAAGTAGCTTTGTTGCGTAGCCAACTTGAGAATGAGATTAGTGAACTCAGAGAGCTCAGTAGAATGATTGACATAGAGCTTGATTATGCCTTGAACAACTTAGAGACCGCCATATACTCAGATAATTACTTAGAACGTAATAATCTTACGGTTGAGAAGTTGATTGAGAAAATTGATGAAGTGAAGGTAGATCCTAGGTTTGATGATTATTTCAATGAATACCCCACTAAGGAGGAGATTGCTTACTATAACAACCTAGTTGATAACCCTCGACCACCTTTTGTTAGAATTGACCCAAAGATTAAGAGAGGTGATCCCGGGAATGTGAAGATACCATGTATGATTGGGTACCAATACGTTGAGCATGCTTACATTGACTGTGAATCCCCAATCAACGTGATGTCCTCAGGCCTTTATAGCCAGATCATAAACACACCACTTGAGCCTAGGATGGACCCCAAGTGCCCAGGCGGAGTTTGCAACTTCGTTGGAAGAATTAAGGATATGCATATCCTTGTTGGGAATTTTACCTTTGTCACCAACTTCATGATCTTAGAAGATTTGGCAAGTGTTGTTGACTGCCGCCTATCTCGCGTGGTGTTAGGTAAGCCATTTATTGAAGCATCCAATTTAAGGTATGACCGTTTGAGAGGCACGGTTCAGTTTTCTAATCACATAGATAGGATCACATATAGGATGCCTTATCGGGTTAATGAATTTCGTTTTGTGCCCCGATTTGACAAGGACAATATTGGTGCGATTGAGGACATCAATGATGAGGATAAAGAAAAAGGCATGGACTATGTTTGGAATAAGAGAAGCCTTTATTATAAAGATTGCTTGAACCTTGGACCTAAATACAAAGTTGATAGGGAGGTTGTTAGGATGATTAGAGGGGCAATTGAGAAGCAAAATGGAAAAACGTAGAACCCGTGACTTTGAGTCTAGCTACAAGACTCGTTAATAAAGAAAAGCGCTTCTTGGGAGGCAACCCAAGTTTTATTTGCTTTGTGTGTTTATTTATTTGTTTATTTGATTTTATTTGTTTCCGTATGTATGTTTAAATTTTATTATTATTGATTCATGTTCAAAACTAATTTGTGAAAATGCTTTATTTTGTTTTTAACTTCGTCTTAACTACATATAAAGGTATTTTGCAAAAGATAAGTGTAAGGGAAATCCAAATCGGTTTATTAGAACACAAATGAACATGAATCGTAATAATAATAAATTAACATACATATTCGTATTTGTTTGAGTCAAATGCTTGTATCGAGTCATAATGATGTTTTGCAGGAATCCCAGGAAGTAAGGTATAGGTTTTTCCAAAAATTTTCCGGAAACGTAACATGAGAATTCTGTCAGATATTTCTGACGGCGTCAGGATTTACAACCTGACGGCGTCAGGTTTAATTTTCTGAAAATTTTTGAAAGTTTTGTTTTCATAAAAAGTTTTTATTAAATCTATAACTTATAATCTCCAGGAATCTGCAAAATTATCATTCCACAAGCATTATATCCTTATATATAGAGTTTATCCCGCCGATGTTATGCAGGTTTTCGTGTTTGTTTTCTCAGGTTTAACAGGTTATTTTGGACAAGGAAATGTTTGTTGGATCAACCTTTTGGTGATGCATTAGTCTTGGAGCTTTTACATTCTCTTGGAAGAAGATTTAACCATGTTACTTCATTATCCACCGAGCGAATCAGGGGAGTATTTGATTTCATTCTTTTACTTTATGCTTTTACATCTTGTTATTTGAACATTGGGGACAATGTTCATCTTAAGTGTAAGGGGGGGGGGGGGGTAAAAGCACGATACGATTAGAGAATGCTATTACGCTTGATTTTTGTTTGTTTAATAGTAGATGTGTAATAAAACTGAGATAAATACCTGTTAGGGCAATTTTAATGCCAAATTTAAATTTTTTTACAACATTTAGGAGTGAAACTTTGATCTTAATGAGCGTCTCACGGATAGGAGTTATATGACTAGCACAAAAACCGTACCACTAAAAAATTTTCCACCCCCAAATATGTGAGGTTCGCCCCTAGAATTGGTAGGAAAAGCATTTATGCTATGATGTGTGTACCGGTAGCACTTAGATTCTAGAACTTGCGTTAGGACCATTCCAAGGCCACAAGTGAGACTACATTCGTGTAGTTAGATTTACTACGTGATAAGAGGCATTAGGATTAAGCCATTGTTTTACACCTGTGTTTTTGTTATAATTACTTTGGCTACATTGGTCAAGTAATTCTCCCATACCCTTTGCGTTGTACTCATTTTTAGTACACGATACCCCTAGTACACCCCTCAGAGCCTATCTTTTCGTTTCGACCTTTAAGCATTTTACTTAAAGGAAGAATTTGTTTACACCCCACTAAAATGTACACCCAAATCGCCTTAGCCTACCTTGTATGCACTCAATTTTAGTGCATTATTGTGACAACATTTGTTTAAACCCAAGTTAATTATCTAGTTGATTACATGGTTGCTAAGTCAAGTCATATCCTTGTACATATTTTTTTGGGACGATTGGGACTCATGGGTAAAGTACTAGTGTAATGGAGTAATGGGGAAGAACATCATTTATTACCCCCATATGTGCTAAATATTTTAAAAGTACTCCAAGTGTTTTGATTATCTTAATTCGAGTCATTAGAATAGTTATTTGTAAAGTTATGTAAAAGTTCAAGTGTAAGGGGAATGCAATGCCCCTATGATGTATTATTTTGGATGGTAGGGCAAAAGTGTATGCAAAAAAAAAAAAAAAAAAAAAAAAAAAAAAAAAAAAAAAAAAAATGAGAAAAAGAAAAATAGAAAAAACATACGGACTACCATCCCGTTTCATTTTATGTTTATTTTATGTTTTTGTTATTTTGTTTTTAGCTTAAGATTGAGTCGAGTCTTGGCTTAGCAACATTGTATAGTACATGTAATTAATCAAGATCTTTAACTCGCCACCAGTAAAATATCCCTTATCCAACAAAACCGTGTTTATCATATCCCTACACCTAACGTTATAACCTATTTAAAAGCCCTCTTTGATAGTTTATCTTAGGTGCTTACGCCTAGTGGAGGAGGTTTTTGATCCTTTCCCAAGCTTATGGTAATCTATTTGCTATGACAGGTAGTGAGAGATATTATCCGTTTTCATTTATGAGATTTATTTTGATGACACTTGAGAGATATGAGTATCTAAACACTACTTGTGAGGTGCTAGTTTGTAATCTCCGTGCTTATTATGATTAAAGTGGAACGAATATTTGTTGTAATTACTTTTATGTTAGCATTAAATGACCCCTAACTTGTATTTTGATTAGAATAAAAGCGCATTTGCTTGAGGACAAGCAAATCTCAAGTGTAAGGGTATTTGATGAAGCAAAAAGTGTACCGCTTTTAGGGGGTCATTGAAGCCCTAAATCGTATTTATTTGATCAAATATTGCCCTAAATCGTTCCTTTTGTCATTTTAGGTACTTTTGAGAAGAAATCTGGAAAAGGAAGCATTTTGGACGTTTTTGGAGCATAAAAGTGAAGAAAACGGCAAAGTCTCAAAATTGTGCTGGAAAGTACCTTTGACGGCGTCAGGATTTGTTCTTGACGGCGTCATGTCTTGGCAAAAGTGGTAGATATGAAAATTACTCATGATAAGCCAGAGAAATTTGCATGGGAATTCTGACGGCGTCACCCTTTGGAGTGATCAAGGTCGTCACGGTATAAGTTAAAGCGGGACGGCGTCACGCCTAATTCTGACGGCGTCAAGCCTTGATAAGCCAGAACGGATTTTGGAGAGCTAAAGAGGGACGGCGTCAAGAAGGCCATCCGGGAACCCTAAAAGCGGCGAGGTGACGGCGTCACACTCCATAACGTGACGCCGTCAGATCTGAAAGTCTATATATAGTTTTGCAATTTTTTGTCATTAGTGTGGAACTTTGTGTGTGAAAAACCCTAAGACGAATTTAGCAGCTTTTTCAAGTCTTTTTGCCTTGAGATCTTCCATGTTACATTGAAGATAAGTTATCAATTAATCATTCAATATGTCTATGTGTTGTTTGATTCTATCTTGTTCTTGTCTTTTGTTTAACATGCTAGGCTAGGTTATCTTTGTGTTTGCTTAGATCTAATGAAACCTAGCTATTGATTATTGGTTATTAGTGTGTTATTAGTTGTATTGGATGATTGTTTATCTATGTTAGGCTTAAGAAAACTGGCTAACTTCCTATTCGGTAACTTGCTTGAACGTCTTAAGAAACATGAACCAATGCGTACTAAAGGTTTTTATGGTTGTATTTAATGCATGAGCGAATTCTAGTGATCCCATGTTAGGAGCTTCTTAGCCGGCTCGACATAGGAGTGAAGTAGGAGTTCATAGAGTTGGGGAAGTACGTACGCCACCCCACGATTGGTATTAAGGAATACACCCATCATCCACGCAACTAATACTCACTAATCAACCGGTAAAAGATAGTTAGGGAGTAAGGAAATCTAAGTAAACACATTTTTTCTCCACATAAGTTTTACCACCTTTTCATTTTCAGTTATTTTATTTTATTTGCATTCGTAGTTACTTGGGTTAGTTGACTAGCAACTAATTCCGCCCACTCTTTCAAACCCGAAATTTTACTTGCTTTCATAAAATTATAAAAAAACATAAAAAGAATCTTCTCTCACCCTTAGACCTATTAGAGTAGTTTTTCATACCTAACGAACACTATTCCCTGTGGAGAACGATCAATCCCCCGTACTTACCACTACACTATACTACATCGGTCAGGTACACTGCCTGGTGGGGTTGTAAGCCTCTTGAGATCCCTCGAGAGGTAAAACCTGTTGTAAGGTTGCAAAACCACGCATCAGGCGGCGTGAAGGTCCGGCTTCTTGTTGTTGCAACGATTGCTCGAACTCATATTCTTGGAGAATCATCTCCAGCTCCAATATCTCTTCAAGATCACTTTCACCGGAATAAGATGAATTCCTCATGTTTCTTGCTTATATGTAAGTGTTTTGAAATAAAAGTTCTGTAAAATTTGATTAAAATGTCTTAATATTTATAGTGTGTAAAATATGTGTGTTTAAAAAAAAACGGTTACATTTAAAATATAAATGTTCCCCAACGGTTATATCTGACAAAAGGATGATTTTTTACCTTGCCGTGCAGACGACGAGGCTCCTAGTGGCGAGTGATGGCGAAGCAGGGCGGTGTCGTGGCGAGGGATGGCGAGCCTGCTAGTGTGGACTGGCGAGCCTCAACAAAGACCATACCTTGTGCTCTTATAATAGTGACCATCTGTTTTTCTAAATAAAATCATTCATCTAGACTCTAGAGTCGATAATCTTACGAACCGCCCAAAGACTTATGGTCCACAGAAATAGTGAGGGGTAGAGTTTCCTAGTAACAAAATCCCTAGTAACAGTAGAATAGGCCGAAGCAGGACGAGCATGTTAGAGGATTACGCGTAAGTTAAAGTAGCTGCTCGAAAGCTTGAAGAAAAAGCGGAAAAAAAATTATATATCCTATTCTTTTGTACAAAGGCTTTTTACTAGCGAAACAAAGTGGTAAAGTAAGGCCACTATTTGATCGATATACACATTTTAAGAAAGGATAATTTTTTTTAAACATATCCAAATTGTCATGATTTGTGATGGAAAGCAAGGGTTATAATTTAAAATATATATATATATATATAAATAAATATTATATATATATATATATATATATATATATATATATATATATATATATATATATATATATATATATATATATATATATATATATGTTTATAATAAAAACAAACAATCAATGCAGCGGAAGCATAACCTTTAAAGTGTTTTTCCGTGTCCAGCGATTCTGTTAATACAAATAATGTTAAAATTGTCATTTGCATTATTCGGTCTCTATACGTTTTGATAATCACAAAATATAAAAACATGTTACGTAAAAAATATTTGATAAGTTTTTAACCGAGGAAAATCGTTTTAACAACGTACCGACTACAAAATCACTTCAGGTATGAACAAACACAATACCGACATTAGTAAAGTGATCAAAGAATTTATTTTCTCAAAACTTCACATTTTTATGTGACAAAATATTTTTACAAAAGTATTTTTGTAATTAAAAAGAAATGTTTAATTAAAGAAAATAAATTTGAATTTCAAATCTCCCAATAGCTAGTTTTCCTGCTCAAATCAGATAAGTTTTTCACCAGATAAACTTTAACCACATCAGGACAAAAATAGGAGCGTATGTCAGGACGGTCCCGTAAATATGGCGACGGTCCCTTATATATATGGGACCGTCCAGTGTTTTGAAGGACTGTCCCCCGCTCCTCCTGGTGCCTATAAATACAACACTGTTTTACTCAGAAAAACAACCCTCTTGGCACGAAAACATTATGTTCTTTTTTTCTCCTTTCTTTGGTCACTATAACGTGTCGATCTGTGTTTATAAGTGATCCCATTACCCTCTATATCAAAGTGCACGAGAAGAACGCTCATATTCGTTAAAAAATGAAGTGTTATAGATTAGTCATCACACACACGTAACTTGTGTTATGATTCTCTTCTTCCTCCAACTCTCTCATTTGTAAATATTGTAGATTTGTATATCTGACTTGTGTGTGAGTCGTGATTAAGTGTGTTAGCATAAATCCGGACAAAGTGTAAGTCCGTGAAGTGGTGTATCTAGATTAGGACTTTGTGTAAGTTCGTGTGTCGGTGTGTGAAGACTTGGACTTGGTGTGAGTCCGTGAGTGAAGACTTGGACCGGATGAAGGTCCGTGAAGACTTGGATTGGGTGAAGATTCAAGTGGACGGGGTGATTGTCCGTGTAAAGACTTGGATTGTGTGTAAATCCAGGTGGACAAGAGTTCTTGTTCGTGTAGCCACGTGGGCTTTGTGTAGATTGGTTCTAGCTAGGATTAGGACTCGACATTCCGCTTAGTGTCGTTAAACTTGGTGTAAGCTTTGGTGTACGGTTTGCTCCGCCTGAAGGGAGTGTGTTGACATAGTGATTGTGAACTCTCGAGTTTGGTACTCGAGGAGTGGAGTAGGACGAAGAGTGAGCTTCGTGCCGAACCCCACTATAAATCTCCGTGTCTCGGTTTGGTTGTTTTATTCCTTTACTTCTAGTCTTTACTTTACTTATTTTACGCATTATTATTGTGTTCATAAATATCACATAACTTTGAATCAAACGGTTTTTCAAAAAAAACAAAAAAGAACTAAAAGTTTTTAAAACGTAATTCTAAACGGTGAAACTATTCAACCCCCCTTCTAGTTTCTACAATTGGTATCAGAGCCAGGTTACTCAAGAGTTTTAAAGTATAAGGTATTTTAAAACTTGAATCGAACTACGGAGTCTGAAAGATATATAGAAGGGCATTCTTTGAAAGAACCACTATTTTTCGAAAACAATAATTTTATTGAATGGAAAAATAGATTTGAAAGTTATGTGAAATCAGTAGATCCAGATCTTTGGCATGTCATTTCAATTGGTGATTTTCAACGAACGGAAATAAATTTTTAAAATCAAAGTGATGCTTTTAAAAGAAAGTTTTATAAAAATATTGAAGCCAAAATAACAATTTATAAAGCCTTACCGAAAATTGAATATGAAAGAATTTTATTGTGTCAAATGGCGAATGACATTTGGAAAAGTCTTTTAAACCTTCATCAAGAAAATGGTCAAGCCAAAGATAACCGAATTGATCTTGATAGTACATGTGAACAATTCGTCAATTCTGAAGACGAATCAGTAGATAGACATTTAGATAGATTAAATACAAATGCTACTAGTTCAAATGTTTTCAATGAAGGTAATGTCGTCAAGGACTATATGAGTAATATACGAAGAGAACTCATTGGAGAATCTTGGAGTGATACGGATGAAGAAGACAACGTGTGCTCTGATTGCAAAATATGTCAAATGGTTGAAACTTCAAATGAGGTACACTCTGAAATCGAACACTTTTGCTATGACCCATTTATTCTAGAATTTTCAAAATTAGAAAATGAGTTTAAACATTTATGCAACATAAGTCTAATAACACTTTCAGAAAATGAATCTTCACAATCTTTTGAAAGTAAATTGGAAAAAGAAATCATTTTGGAAGATAAAATGTCTAGACTTGCAAGTGGTATAGAAATTGATCTAGAATGTAAAATGTGTCAAGATTACAAAAGTGAAATTAAAAAGCTTAAGGAAAGGGCTAATATATTAGCGAAATTTGAAAAGAGTTCTCAATCTCTTAAAGATTTACTAAATAGTCAAAAGGCATTCGGAGATAAAACGGGCTTAGGTTTTAATTCATGTGAGTCATCAACGAGCAAGTCAAAACAAATTAAATTTGTGAAACCTCTTAGATAAATCTAGATTTGTTATTTGGAAAACTTATTTTTCTAAAAATCTCGTTTAACACTAATGGATCTTAAGTAAAACAATTTTCAAATAAAATATTTTATAAAAGTCAACTAGACATATATCTACGAGAATTCTTGCTTGCTAACAACATCCTCATCTTATGCATGTAAATGCAAAGGATCTTTATTACTAGCCATCTCGGAACCATGAGAAACTGGGTATCAAGTTTTCTTGCAAGTTATGTCTTTAGATGCACGAGGGAAGCAAACAATAAATATGAATGTACATTCATATTCTCGTCATACGTGTGAAGACTCATCAATACTCAAATCTTGCATCACGCACACCATCTCTTACGGTAAGGTATCTTTAGGAATAGCTAGCGGCAAAGGTACGCTTTCTTAAAACCTTGATTGTCTTAATTGCTATATGTCTATCTGCTATGTGCTTATTTGTTATGTGTTTGTTTACTATATGCTTATGTGATACATGATGATTAAGTGATAATAGGTGTGATAGATAATATTTAGAATTAGACTCTATGCCTAAATGCTTATCTTCCTTTAGATCCAAGTAAATCTTTGGAGATAATGGTCTTACCACAATCATTATCAATAGCCAACTATGCACGTCTAACAATCACTATGAATGACGCACACTCTTAATGTCCTCGATATCTCTTCTCTCCTCTATTTCTCGTCTATGACATTTATTCTTGTCTTTATTCACCATAGACATGATTGACTTCTAGAATACCTAATGCAAGTCTCGTATTTGTTCCTCGTCTCATTTACATCTCTTCTATTTCTTATGTCTGGACTCTATTCCTACTCCACATTCAGCGTTTCGTCAACGTTCTTACCTTAAACGAGTCTCTGCTACTTCTTCTGTCTCGATTCTCCTCAAATACCTATTCCTCTAGACTACTCGTGCGTATTATGTCTCCTCCGTTTCCTCTATTCCGTGTCTAGAATTCCATGTTATCAAAATTCTTGTTTCTAAGAGTCCTTAACATAATACTCTTTCTAAAACTAAAAATTAAAAACCAGTCACAAATTTTCTAATTCTCAAAAACCCTCTACTGCCAACGGTCCTTCAGATGGTCCCTTATCGATAAAGGACCGTCAGTGCATTTCATGTGATACCCCGATTTTCTTTGTCACTTGCAGAAAACATAATCAAAACCATTCTTACAACTGCAGAAGCGACGAACACACCTAAATCCTTAATTATTCCACTAAAACTCAAAACAAACTTTTACAAATCAAAGATTATTCATCCATCATCTCGTCTAATCATTAATTGTAAGTCAATTTCATGAAATTCCTCTTTAATTCGAAACTAGGGTTTATAAGAACTTGAAATAAAAAATTGGGGATTCTTAACTTTTCGTATAATTAATTGAAATTAACACTATATCTTAATAATGTACTACTAATATCACTTACCTAGATATAGGAATTGTTCAAATAAATGAATTTTGAAAAAGGTCAAAACATTTGATAATCCCTAATTCAATTTGATGTAATTAATCACATTTAGGAACGTAGCATGAACGCGATAAAACATTGTTGATACACGTCAAAAACGTTTTCACCACCATGCATAGCTATAAATCGAAATTTTAAAAAACATAGTTTGTCGAATAAAACTTGAATTAAGGAATGCTTGGATTATCACAGAGACTTAACATGTTAGAATCAATCAAATTAAGGAGTGTTGGATAAATGTATTAAAATTAAGATGTTTGTTTAAAAAATTAATTCCATGCCATTCTCCTTGTTTTCTTGTGTAGGTATAACGATGCCACACATATACGACTTTGATAATCTTCTAACCAACAACTACATTCCAAAAATTTCATTAGAACCTTACTTACCACCTGAGTTTGTCCAAAGTTTCAAAGATCTTGAGTCTCGTAACATCCACGAAGGCCGAACTGTTGATCCTTCCTTGGTAGCCCAAGAACAAATCAACAGAGCCTTTCGAATGATAGGTTTTGAATGCCTACTTACTATCGATTAATGTTAGGAATTAATAAAAAATAGTCATAGTTCATTACTGCTGCTAGTACAGTTTATGTTTTTGCTGGCAGGTACGTAGTTCCTGCTGGCATAGTACTTTTATTGTTTCTGCTGGTAGCCAATAGTGGTTCCTGCTGCTAGTTACTGTTTCTGCGGGTAATAGAAATAATCAACCCGTATATTTAAAGGTTTGTTAGAGTAAGGGATATGCATGAGTTATATTAGGAAGTGATAATGCATATCTTCTTCACACGTTTTCTTGTAATGGGCTGTATTAGGGTTTCTTGGTGCATAAAAGAAATATACGGCTATGAATAATGTACGACTTGAAAAATAATATTATTAGTGAATATAGATCCATAGAGGATCAAAGTGTTTATTAGTATTTTCTTCTTCAACTCTTGTGTTTATATTCCGCATAAACATAAATTTATAGTTAGAGATTCTATTGTAGTTTGTTTGTGATTACATAAGCATTCTACCGATTATCTAAGGCTCAAAGATCGATCTAGGGCTGATCCTACAAGTAGTATCAGAGAGGGTTGCTCTCGATATCTAGGATCTACAAGGTTGTTGCTGTTGGAAATGGAGCAGATTCAATGGAAAAGGAGCAGATCTGGTGGAGGTGTTCTGATCGGTAAAAGTTTTTCATGTTTTTCATTATAATCGATCTTTAAAGCTTTATTGGTATTCGATTTGTCGCATCTGATGAAGCTTTTCATAATTCAATTTGCTACTACTGTTGGTCAATTAAATTGTGGGTCTGATCGAACAGTGTTATTTGGGATGATATTTTAATTGATTGATCGAATATTGTGATTATTTAATTCAAATCTTCACATGGGTCGAATACTGTTGGTACGATTATTCATTTTGATTGGTCGAAGATTTGGCTAGTCAATTGTGGGGCTGGATGAAATTGTTTTATTAATTCGATTTGGAGGATTGGATCTGATTGAATTAATGGGTCGGTAGCTTTTTGTTGATTATTTGGTTTGTCGCTAGCTGTCAGTGGTAGATTGAATGATGCTGCGTACTGGTCTGTGGATAATTAATTTTGGTCGCTTAAGATTAATTCTGGTTGCATTTGAGTTAAGTCTGCTCTTACATTTTTAAGTCTGCTCGTGTTGGTAATTAAGTCTGGTGACCAGACTTAAATAATACTGCTCCTCCATCGTTAATACTGCTCACCTTAGCAGTTAAGTCTGCTTGGTTTTCGGTTAATACTGCTCACTCAAGTTTTGGATCGCGGACATAATACTTTATTTTTATGGCTTGTTTTGGGTGATTATTTGAAGAAGACAATTGTGTATTGCTTATTTGATGTTGTAGTTGAGTTTCACAGGTGCGCGTTTTTATGTTTGTGTGTTATTGCGGTGACAAAGACTTGATGAATCTAGCAAAGTGTGTGATCTATTATTTAGGGTGCTTAATGCTCACATTTGCTATCACTTAAAGGAGTTACATTGTAGTGCTCAGTGTCTCATATAGTTGAGGATTTATCAAGAGGTCCTGGTAGCCTACTTCTAGGGATAAGTTTGGAGTCACGTGGATAGTGCAAGATATAAGACGCAAGTTTGGGAAATTCAACTTCTTCATCAAGTTCGTTATACTCGGTTTTCTTCATCAGTGATTATTTCATAAAGCCTACAGAGTTCGTGATTCAAGAGATGGTTATTGGTTTCAGGGGAAGCTTGTTTAACCATCTACATGCACCACTTAAGAGGAAGCTTATTGATTATTTGATGATTACAAAAAGGGGAAGATGATTGAAGAAAGTTGTCGTTCTTATGCACGTGGTCCTAAGTGCCATATTATGGTCGCCATTTGCATGTTGTAGAAGATATTGTCGGTTTGCCTGCCTGTTGGATCGTGCCTTCCTGATAGATCTTTGAGCTTGGTAGACTGTCTATGTAATCACAAACAGCCTAAGAGAATCTCTAAGAATGAAACTTATGCTTAGGCGGAATCTAAACACAAGAGTTAAGAAGAAAATAAACTATAAAACGTTGATCCTCTATGGATCTTTTATTAACTAATATTGTTTCAATGGAATTGATACAAAACTCATAGCCGCATGTTTCTTTTATACTACAAGAAACCCTAATGCAACAATACTAAGAAAACGTGTAAAGAGATATACACTATCTCTTCCTAAAATAACTCTAACAAACATACTAGAAATACGATAAGACCAGCAGTAACAAACACTGCCAGCAGGAACAATCAATGCTACCAGCAGGAACCATGACCAGCAGTAACAAACACTGCCAGCAGGAACCAAACTATACTAACAGCAGGAATGAAAATAAAATATTATTCTAATAATTCCTAACAATCCTCCCCTAAACTTGAATTTGACTTGGTTAAGTTCAAGTTTCCAGATAGATCTTTGAAGTCCAGCAGATAAAGGATTGAGCCAGCAGCATCAGAAAGTAACCAGCAGCAACATCATCTTTAAGCACAAGCTTCCAGGAGCAACAGATGTGGATCAGCAGCAATAGGAACATCTTCAATTCATAATCTGGTTACCCCTGATATGCAAGGCACTTGAACACCACAACAACAATGACATATTGTACATCAAAACATTTAAGTTTCATACTATTCTCATCACATCCAGGTGTGTAAACTCCTGTGAGAGGTGAATCATTGAAAATTAATGGATTTGATGTCTCTTTACCAATAGCCATCACTACTGGAGTAGCCAATGCTTAGGTGTGTAAGACCATGGTACATTGATAACCATATGATTTTTAGTAAATCATCAACTATAAACGGATTTGAGTTGTCTTTACCTGTAGCCGTTTGCTCAGGACTAGCCAATTCTTAGGTTGAAGATAACCTTTGGTGAATTGATTACCAAATATGGTTTTCCACTGCCTTTACCACAAGCCATATATATGTGGGCTAGCCAATTCTTTGGAAACCCCAAAAGGAGTAAAATCCATGGCGAATTGAAAACCATTCAACTCTCAGTAATGAAACATGGGTGAGTTGAAAACCCTATAGTTTTGAGCAAACTATTACAGCTATCAACGGATTTGATAATCACACCAGAGCCGTACCCTCATGGTGAGTCAACTCTTTCTTTTCTGTTAGACATGGTGAGATGATTACCATTTGATGTGTGGTTAAAAACCAACACTGTACCTGCACAAAAGTTAGTAGACAATATACAAATATTTTTTTTTTTTTTTTTTTTTTTTTTTTTTTTTTTTTTTAAATATATCTAGAAAGAAAATAAAATAAACATAATAAAGCAAAAACAAGAAAACAAAGAAAATGAAAAATATACAACAAAAAGCCTCCCCTTAGGCTTATGCCTCCCCTCAATCTCAGCACTCAAGGATTAAGCATCCCAATATGGACCACCAAATGGTTAAATCTTGGTCCATCAAAAGCATTGGTTAACAAATCAGCCACATTGTCATCAGTGTGAATTTTAAGCACTTGGATAAGATGCTTCTCATTAGCATCCCTGATAAAATGGTGCCTAATTTCTATGTGCTTAGTTCTTTGATGAAACACTGGGTTCTTAACAATGCAAATGGTGCTCTGGTTGTCAATAAAGATTTTGGTGTTCATGAAATTAAACCCATAGTCTAATAACTGATTTTGAATCCAAAGTACCTGACCACATCAACTAGCAGCAGCAACATACTCTGCCTCAGTAGAAGATGTAGCCACTATAGTCTGCTTCTTGCACTGCCAAGATATCAACCTTCTTCCCAGAAACTGACATCCCCCAGTAGTAGATTTCCTATCAAAGTTAGCACCAGCATAGTCACTGTCACTGTAAGCTTCCAACACAAAAGGAGAATCTCTTGGGTACCAAAGACCCAACTTAGGTTGTCCTTTTAAGTATTTGAAGATCTTCTTGACTGCATTCAAGTGTGAAGTTAATGGTGTAACTTGATGTCTAGAACAAGCACTGACTGCAAACATGATATCTGGCCTAGAAGCTGTCAAATACATCAATGAACCTATCATGGATCTGTATAAGTGAACATTAACAGCAGAATCAGGTTCATTGTTAGACTTAGGCTTTGGAGCTTCATATGGTGTTGTTGCAGTCCTCACACTTTCCAAATCAAACTTTTTAAGTATGTCTTGCACATACTTTTCCTGGTTGATAAAAATTCCATCTGGCTTTTGTTTAACCTGTAGACCCAAGAAAAAGGTAAGTTCTCCCATAGCACTCATTTCAAATTCTCCTTTCATAAGCGCCTCAAACTCCCTACACCAAGCTTCCTTAGTGGATCCAAAAATGATGTCATCCACATAAACCTGAACAAGAATGATATCTTTTGAATTCTTCTTGATGAAGAGTGTCTTGTCAATAGCTCCTCTTCTGTAACCATGCTTCAGCAGAAAAGCAGATAACCTAGCATACCATGCCCTGGGTGCTTGATGAAGACCATAGAGTGCCTTTACCACCTTATAAACCAAATCAGGATTATGAGGGTCTACAAAACCTTTAGGCTGAGTTACATAAACTTCCTCTTCAATTTCACCATACAGAAATGCACTCTTCACATCCATCTAATAGACAATGAATCCCATGTATGAGGCAAAAGCTAAGAACAATCTAATAGCTTCAACTCTTGCTACAGGAGCAAACACCTCATCATAGTCAATACCTTCTTCCTGCCTATGACCTTGAGCTACCAATCTAGCTTTATTTCTGACCACAATACCCCTAGCATCCCTTTTGTTCTTGAGAATCCATTTTGTGCCAATAGCATACTTTCCTTCAGGCAAAGGTACTAACTTCCAGACCTTCTGATTGTAAAACTGTTGCATTTCCTCTTGCATCGCTTCAACCCAATCAGGATCTTCAAGGGCTTGAGCTACACTGCTTGGTTCAAGATGAGACAGAAAACAAGCATAGAGGCAATGTAGATAGTCCGTGTGATTATTCCTTAACTAATCTTGAATATAACTCATAAATGCAGATTCTCCAAAACCAGGTTGCTTCAACTTGCTTCTTGTCTGAACAGTTGAATTGGGATCTCCAAGAATCAAAGACTGAGGATGAACAGTGTTTATCCTCTTGGTAGCAGTAGGATTGACATCAAAGGTTGAGGCTTGATTAGTGATAGAGGGATTGAAGTCACCATCATATGAGGAGTAAGTGAAGATGCCAGTTCTTGATTGATGATGAGAATCCTCCAACTTAGATCCTGAAGAGAGTGAATTCCCAAGGTCAGATGGACTTGGGTACCTTGTAGGAGGTTCATTGAAACCTAATGTATCACCAGAAGAAGTGGACAGAGGACCAGCAGGATTGGTGACCCCAGCAGAAACAGAAGAGCCATCAGCAGAATTGGAAGTAGCAGCAGGAACAGGAATACCACCAGCAGAATCCATATTCCTGCGGGCTTCATTTTCAGCTTGTCTTAAGATCTCTAATGTTTCTTGAGAGAACCCCAAACCAAATCTTTTAGCAGCTTCTTTGGCATTATGTTCTTGTCTTTGAAGCCTAGCAAGATCTTCTGCAAAACTTGAATCACCTTCAGCCATATCAGAAGAATCTTTGTGCTCAGTACCTGAAAAATGGTTAGAGGGAAAAGAAGGAACAACAATAGTTCGTTCATCACACTCTGAATCAGAATCATCATCTGAGGTACCTGCATTGTTAGTTTCAAAATCATGTGCACCTACAGATTGATTAGCTTTGTATCTAGAGTAACCTAAAGTATCAGTCAGATAATCAACGTCAAAATACCACTCATGACCTGCACCCTGTACATTAGGTTTATCCTCAAGATATCTTAAATTGAGTGTTTCTTCTATCCTCTTGGCAGACAAATTATATACCCTATAGGCCTTACTATGAGCAGAATACCCAACAATAAACCCCTCATCTGCCTTCCCTTCAAATTTACCTAGGTGATCACTAGTGTTCAAAATAGTTACATGACAGCCAAAAGGTTTAAGGTAACTAATGTTAGGAATCTTCCTGGACAAAAGCTCATAAGGTGTTTTGTTGTGAGGACTAGTAATAGATACCCTATTCAGAACATAACAAGCAGTGCAAACTGCTTCAGTCCAAAACATGGTTGGCAACTTAGAGTCAGCCAGCATTGATCTAGCTGCTTCTATAAGGGTTCTATTTTTCCTTTCAGCAACCCCATTTTGTTGTGGGGTTCTGGCATTACTATAGCCCCTTTTAATCCCCTTATTTCCACAGAGTTCTATCAGATTAGCATTTTTAAACTCTGTTTCATTATCACACCTAATAGTCTTAACCTTTTTATTTAGCTGGTTTTCAATTAAGGCAATAAAGTCCCTAATCATAGGATAGGTTTCATCTTTAGTACCTAAAAAGAAAGTCCATGAAAACCTGCTAAAGTCATCAGTAATCACCAGGCAGTAGTACTTATGGTCAATACTTCTGATGGAAGTAGGACCAAAAAGATCCATATGAAGCAGCTGCAGAGGCTCAGTAATAGTGCTCACAGCAGAAATGACCTTGTATGAAGCTTTGTGTTGCTTCCCTTTGTTGCAGGCAACACAATTGTGTTCATTTGTGAAATTCTTGAAAGGGAGCCCTTGAACCAAACCATTCTTAGCCAGCTTGTTGATGGTCTTAAAGTTCACATGTGCCATCCTCCTATGCCATTTGTTGGATTCATCCACAGATGCTTTTGCCACCAAGCAAGCTAAATCACCCCCAGGCTGGACATCATTCAGGTTGAAACTGTAAAGGTTGTGAGTTCTTGGAACTTTGAGTACAATCTGACTATCATCAGGCAACTTGAAGTCTTTGGACAACACAAGACAGTCAGTCTCAGTGAAGAGAACACAATTCTTCTTGTCACACATTTGTGAGACAGAGAACAAATTGAAGTTCTTGAGTTCCTTCACATAGAGGACATTATCAAAGTCCAGCTTAGGTGTCTTAATGGTTCCCTTCCCTGTAATCTTGCCATCTCCTCCTCCAAATGTCACAGTCCCTCCATTTAAGGGTACAAAGTCATGCAATCTCTCCAAGTTTCCTGTCATACAAAGTCATGCAATCTCTCCAAGTTTCCTGTCATACTCCTTGAACATCCACTGTCAACAATACCTACATCTTTACTTCTAAGATGAAAATCCTACAATCAAAGAATACATACAACAACATTAGTTACATGGAAGACCCAAGCCATTACTGACTTGGGCCTGCCTAGTGGATCAATAAGAATTAAACCATGGAGATTGATGAGATCCACCATTGTTCTTGGACCCCATTCTCATATAGTGGTCATTGTTTCTCCAAGAACAACCTGCTGAGGACTTAACAGCAGTTTCCCATCTTGCCCCCCCCCCCATGTGCATGGTGTCAAAATAAACAGGCCGAAGATCATTCTAAAAATAAGAGCTTGTAGGTCTGTGAAAAGGTCCAACAGTATTTCTCCTCCAACCAGCAGAATTGGTATTACCAGCTGGAACTGGCTTACCAGCAGCAACAGGCTTACCAGCAGAAACTGGCTTACCAGCAGGAAAAGAAGCTCTACAAGAGTTCATTCTAGCTGCTTGAGGAACATATGGGGGTATATCATTAACATTGTTCCACATAGACCTGGTTTGCTGTTGACCAGCACACATACCCATCTGATTCTCATAAAAATCACAGTCTTTGATAAGATGAGTATAACTACCACACACAAAACAAGATTTCTTCTTAAAAGACTTATTCTTAGCATAACTTTTTCTATTGCAACCAGACTTCTCACAACCACAAGATGAAACAAAAATATTCTTAACAAAATTAAAACCAGAAACATCATTGTTTAAAACAGAACCAAAACTAGAAACATCATTGTTTTTAACATAATCAAAAGAAATATCTTCAAATGCAGCTTTCTTTGAAAAAGATTCATCATCCACTACTTCTGAGGAGAAATCTTCTGACTTGGTTGAGGTAGACTTGTCACTTGAATCACATGTGGCATAGTCATTGGCCTTGATTTCTGAAGATTTGTCACTGTTAGAACAAGAGACAAAATCATTAGAGTCACAATCAAGATTAGGCACGTCATTGGACTTTTTGCTATGGGACCTATGTGATTCATCTAAGTCTATGTCAAGGTCTGAGTGGATAGGGACTGGTTTAAACACTCCTCTTATAGGAGGAGGAACAACATGCATTTCTCCTTCTTTTACATACTTTACAGGAATTTGATAATTAACCTCCTTAGGGGTTGGGTCAAAGCTTCATGACTCAGAAGATTCATCTGATTTAGAATACCCCATACCTCTCTTAAACTTCACATACTGAGAACTAGCATTCAATATATCTACAAGTCTAGATGATTCTTTGTATGAAGTACACTTGATCTCTTCACTTTCTAGCTTAGCCTGTAATTCCTGATTTTCTAATTTGACCTTAGCATTTTGAGACTCAGAATATTTAAGCTCATTAGTGGTGTTTTCTAAATCTCTCTGCAAAACCCTAACCTTTTCCTCATATGCTAACTGATTATTTTGGTACCAAGCCTTTTGTTTTTCTAAAGTTTTAACAGCCTTTTCATAAGCTTGAACTTTAACAAACAATTCTTTATATTGAGGCTCTATATCATCAAACTCTCTCTTAAGTGCAGCATATTTAATTTCACAACCAAAGGGACAATTTTGTACCTGTGATGGGGAGCCCATCAAACCAAATTCTCCAGCCACTTGTGTCTGAGCACCATATCCAGCAATCATCCCATAGACCTTTGCAGCTCCACTTACTGCATCAGCTACCTCATGTTTTTCCCAATTCAGTATAGCATCCACAGACAGCAAAGCTTTAGGTTCTTCTGACTCCAATTCTTGAATCTTGAATGCAGAATACCTTGTTTTGTCATCCACCTTCTTATCTGGGCACTCTCTAGCAAAGTGATCTGGTTGATTACATCTGTAGCACTTCACCTTCCTCCTGTCAAACCTTGCTCCCTCCTCTCCATCTAATTTGATTCTCCTTACTACCTTCTTCTCAAACCTGTTAACTTTCAATGCCAGCATAGCCATCTGCCACTTAATGTCCATCTCTTCCAGATCTAGTTGATCAATTTGTTCAAAGTCATCATAGACAAATTGCTGTTGTGGAGCACTTTCAGCAACAAATGAATGAAGCGCTTCCTCAACAACATTGTCAGATTTTGACTGTGATCTTACTGTTGCAGGGGAATAGGAAACAGATGAAGATGAGGGGGTTGGGCTGTCACCATATGAGACCTTGTTAGTGCTGGTAGCACTCACAAATGCAGTATGAGTTGGAGTATGAGATGAATAAGAAGAAAACCCTTTGATGTCAATCTCAAGGGTCTTGAGCTTATTATACAGGTCATCAAAGGTCATGAAATCGAGCCCACCTCTGGCCTTTAAAGTGATGGAAACTTGAGACCAGGATGGAGGTAAAGCCCTCAAAAACTTGGTGTTGCAGTCTTCATTGTCTGGTCGGGCCTGCAACTGGTTGAGTTGGCTCAGGATCTTGTGAAATCGATCATATCCCTTGTGAATCCCTTCAGCCTCAGAGATCTTGAACTCTTGGAATTCCTGCTTGAGCATGGACTTCCTCATCTTCTTGGACTCATCATTCCCTCCAAATCTAGCTTTTACAGCAAGCCAGATTTCCCTAGCATCATCCAGGTGATGAAAATCACCCATGTGGTCTTCTGGGAGAGCCTGAAGCAAAAGAGTTCTTGCCTTGGTCTCCCTTTGTACAGCAATCTGCTCTTCTGCTGTTACAGGTGCAAGTATGATGATGTTCCCATTCTGACCTCTCCCAATCTTCTTCTTGCTGTTACCATTAAGGATAACATTCCACAGGTTATGATCACTGTTTGAGATCCAGTACTCCATCTTCATAGCCCAGACTTCATACTCGTCCTTCTTGAGGTATGGGAATTTAGCATTACTGTTCGACACAGTGGTTGTGACAATTTGTTGTTGGACTTGAGAAGTTTCAGGTTTCTCATTGTTAATGACAGAATTTTCAGGATTGTCGGCTTCCATTGTGAAAGGGTTTAAGAGATTGTTTAGAGAACTTTTTCTTCTTTGTCAGAGATCCTCACCAGGCTCTGACCACTTGTTGGATCGTGCCTTCCTGATAGATCTTTGAGCTTGGTAGACTGTCTATGTAATCACAAACAGCCTAAGAGAATCTCTATGAATGAAACTTATGCTTAGGCGGAATCTAAACACAAGAGTTAAGAAGAAAATAAACTATAAAACGTTGATCCTCTATGGATCTTTTATTAACTAATATTGTTTCAATGGAATCGATACAAAACTCATAGCCGCATGTTTCTTTTATACTACAAGAAACCCTAATGCAGCATTACTAAGAAAACGTGTAAAGAGATACACACTATCTCTTCCTAAAATAACTCTAACAAACATACTAAAAATACGATAAGACCAGCAGTAACAAACACTGCCAGCAGGAACAATCAATGCTACCAGCAGGAACCATGACCAGCAGTAACAAACTGCCAGCAGGAACCAAACTATACTAACAGCAGCAATGAAAATAAAATATAATTCTAATAATTCCTAACACTGCCCTATGGTCTTAAGTGCAGATAATTTGGTCGCCATTTGTTTGGATGATAAATCGGAGGCAACTGATTCAACATGATTGAAGATCCCTATTTTGTTAAACATTACTGGTTGATTTGCAGCTTATTTGTGGTGACATGTTCGAGAAGACCTCAAGGAAGCGTTGAAGATTGTTTCATGAAGATAGTTTTGTAACATCAAATAGGGGAAGATTGTTGGGAATTATAATTTGATGTTTACAAAACTATATATGCCGAAATAAAGACAAATGAAACAATAGGGACTTTATGTAATATTTAGTTGGCTTCTTGTGTAAGTTAGGCCATTGTGTAAACCCTATTTATAAAGGGTGTAGGCGGCAGTATGTTAGATATAGAAATATGTAGATCTCTAATGAGAGTCGATTAGCAAACGTGTGATTGTACACGTTTGTAGCAGTTAGTTTATCGTAGTAGTTTTATTTATATTCAATAAAGAGGCGCCGTTTGTTAAATAAATTCAACCTTGCTAAACATCATTGATCGTTCTTAATTCCGCTGTGCATATCAATGGTGTTTGTAAAACACATCCTAGATGGGCTAAAGATTCTTCAACAGTGTGACAAATGCAAAAAAATTTCATTGCCATAAATAGTTTGACTTTAAAAAAGTGTACATCAAATTTTACATTACATAAAAGCTTCTTACAAATTAGAAGTTTAGAACTAAATCATTTTCCTACAACCGTACCAAATACAACACACACCACTAATAAAATTACAATCAAAACCAGAAAAAAGCCTATCATATAACTTCAATTTTGACATTGTGTAGGTCAACTCGTGAGTCAACTTTGTCTTCTCGATTGCTGAAAAAGAAATCTCTCCCTACAACTCCATTTTTTAGTCCTTTTTTTGGTTTTAGTATGCGGATCATATATCAACTTTCTATAATAATCATTTGAAATATCATCATAAAAAAAAACTAATAAAAAACATCACACTTTTTCTTCTTATCATGAAAACTAAACAAAACTAACTCATTTAAACTTCACAAAATAATCATTAAATAACATACAAAACATATTTACAAAGTAACCAACACGATTCAGAACTACAACTTTACAAAATTATAACTTTGAAAATTAGGGCTTACATAAATGGGGCATGCAATAAAACGTTTTTGTGGATTCTTCTTTGTTCAAGACATTTTGATTCTCAATCGATGGCCACAGTTACAGAATGCTTGAACAGACTTACTGTAACATCCGGTAATTTTCCAAACCATTTTCACTAGCCAAATACTTATTTTTGCATTACCTTAGTATTTAAACTTTTTTCTGGACTTATTTGAACTTGAGAAATCAGTAGATATCTGGATAAACGTGAGCGTTATCCCTTTATGATATCAGCACAACCTAGAAAGCACGAAACGAATCAAATTTGCCAAATAAATTAACTTCAAGAAAGTTATGCGTATTTATACTTGTTTTTATTAGAAAAATCATTTCGGAAACAATGGCGCAAGTTTCATAATTTTTCGTGTCCATTTCGTACGTTAAATGGGTCCCACAATATATATTTCAAAAGTTTCCCTACTTGTCAAAACAACCCCCCTCCACCCAGACTTTTCACTCACACCCTCCACTTTGCTTTGTCCACCTTCGGCCCTCCTTCCACATATATATACCCTAACCTTTCTCTCTCTTCCCATAATAACACACACACACACACACACACACACATATTCCTCTCTCTCTCTCTCTCCTCCACTTCGCCGGAATCCGCCGCCAGCCAACATACCACCATCGCCGAAAAATTCTCCGGCCAAACCTCAAACTTCACCACCGTGTAGATCCTGACCCCCACATCATTTCTGGAGCTTTTGAGCCCTAGTAGAGCTCGTTTGATACCCGTACGCCACCACACCGCCACCACAGTCCACCACCACCGCCACTTCACCTCACTTTTCTCTATCTCGGTATGACAGCCACGCGCTACCCACCTCCTTTATTTCTTTATTTATAAAAAACCCTAATCGGTAAAACTTTATAATAACATTTTTAATCCAAAACCTTAACTAAACTTGATGTTTTATTAATTTAACCGTGTTGATCTTGGTTTTTAACCTGTGAATCAGTCGGACTCGCTTTGAGTCGTGTGACTCGTCCAAGTCGACTCACGAGTTGAGTTGACTCAGACCGTTTCTGGTTGTTTTGTATTTATTTGTTGATGTCTAAGCTTATGTAGGTTTTGTTTGTAGCTTGGTTTTGGAGTTGGATCGGATTTGGTTTGGTTGATGCTTGGCCGAGAGCCACATGGCTCGTATAGAGTCAAACCGAGACTCAAGTGAGTCACGACATAGTGTAGGTTTGTTTTGTTTGTGTCGCGTATTGAATTTAGTTTGGGTTTATGTTTGACGAGAGCTCAAAGGCTCAAGAATAGTCAAGCCGTGACTCCCTAGAGTTGTTGTGTTTATTTGTGTCTCGAGTCGGATTTGGTTGAGGATGGTTTGTAACCGATTTGGATTTGGTCTTGGCCGTGGGCTGGACTCTCACCGAGTCGAGCCGTGACTCTAGGTGAGTCACGGCATAGGTCTAGATTGATCGTGTTTGGTTGTGGTTGCATTGGATTTTGTTTGGTTTCGGCTTTGGTTTGCTTAGGCCGAGAGCCACTCGGCTTGAGTAAGGATTGAGCCGTGACTCAAGGTGAGTCACGGCCTAGATAAGTGTTTGTTTACATCAAGGTTTGGATTTGGATGTGTTTGAGTTAGCCGAGAACCACGAAGGTTCGGATAAAGTCGAACCGTGACTCACGGAGAGTCACGACAAGTGACAAGTTATTTGGTTTAGTCGCGAGTCATTTTATATTAGTTGTCTTTTATTTTATTTCTATTACTTATTTAATTGGTTGTGTGGAAAACTAGAAGGGGGGGGGGGGGTTGAATAGTTTTATGTCCTTTTAAATTTTATTTTGAAAACTTTGTTTACTTTTTAAAACTTAGATTCGAATTTATTGATCTCAACTTCTTGAACAATATGAACAATATGTATATAAGTAAATATAAATAAGTAATGCAAGTAAGGTAATAAAATGAAATGAAAGCTAGAGATGGAAAGATCTAACCGAGAGACAAGAGATTTATAGTGGTTCGGCTACAAGGACACCTTCCTTGCCCTACTCCACTCCCCGAGCACCTAACTCGAGAGTTTTCTTCACTATGTCAACAAGCTCCCTTATGGCGGTGAAAACCTTACACAACTTTAGCTTACACTGGCTTAACGACACAAAGCTAGATGTCGAGTTCTAATCGTAGCTAGAACCAATCTCACAACTTAAACACGACTTAATCACACCTTCTTCTTCACGACTACTTCACGACTTCTTCACGACTTCTTCACAACTACTTCACGACTTGTTCACAACTTCTTCACGACTTCTTCACTACTTCTTCATGACACTTCACAACTAAGCACAACCTATGTACACTTCTACTTCTTCACACCTTCACTACTTACACACCTTAACAACACAACTTCTCTACTTACACACTAACCTATCCCAAACAATTATACACACAACTATCTAACAATAATACACAACTTATAAACAAATGTATGATGACACAAACAACTTAGGTATCTAAGTTGCAATACTTCTTCTCTAGTTGTTGAAGGAGTATTCTTCTTTTGCACTTGAATGGAGGAAGCTTGGATCACTTAGAAACCAAAGCTTAAGATTATATGATCAAAGGGTTTTTGAAGATATGAAATGTGATTTAAAACAGAAAGTTTCAGTGTGCAAAAGGTGAGTAAAAATCCAGGGGAAGGCTGGTATTTATAGGAGAAAAACTGGACAGCTGGAGACCTACTGGAGCGTGGCCGGCCCCCTTAAATAGGGGGGCGGTCCCCTTAATTTTAAGGGGGCCGCCCTAGGTGTCCGTTGTCCAGATTTGTCCTTTTGTGGGGAAGGTTTTTCTGGAACATTTTAACTGATTTTGGTTAAAAATTTGAATTCATATTTTTATAAAAGATTAAACATTTTTATTTAATTCCAAAAATGTTTTTCAAAAATATATAAAATGTTTTTGATGTTTTATAAAAAATCTAGTTATTAAGAAAATGTTCCTTTGATCATATAATGCATTAAGCACTTGTTTATTCATACCTTAAGTGATTAAGTTGTAGAAATGAATATTTACAACTAAATACTTGTTTATTTGATAAGTTTATGTTTAATGAGTTTATATTTTGTGATCATTAAAACATAGAGATATGAATAATGTTTTTAGGCATTATTTATGTCAACAATCTCCCCCTTTTTGATGATTACAAAACTTAAACTTATTAAATCCAAAAATTTATTTTTGGACAAGTATTTAGTGAGTTTACATTCACTTCTCCCCTTTTTGTAGAATCAAAAAGGTTATGCCAACAAGATTTAGAAACTAAATTTGTCGGGACGAGAACTCCCCCTTGATGTTTACTCCCCCTCGTTCGAGGGCACCAAGGAGACGAGCTATGGAAATCTTGGCTGCAAAAACAAGTTAGGAGACACAAGATACATATACATAGCAAAAATATTTAGAACAACCAACTAATGCATTCAAGATGATCATATATAACATATGAATCATCATTACATTACATAAAATACTTGAAACATAATGATTACAACATAACTAGAAATACTAATGGTCCTCATATTGCCAAAGAGAGCGATTGGACTTGCTTGCGACACAAAAGGGTGAGGGAGTTTATTTTGAGGCGGAAAGCATGTGGATGGGTTTTAGTTATGTGATGGTGAGGGAAATGGAGCGGATCCATTGATGTTATATCGTTGTAGTGGAGGAATGGGATGAGGACGAGTGAGTAGATATTCGATCCAAGAAATATCTTCACTTAAGTGGAGGATTTGTTTTTGAAGGAAGATGCAACAAGGGCAATAGTGGGTGTGGTTTGTAACTTGATCCAAGTTAAGAGAGTGTGGTAGGCAATTTGAGTAAGGTGAGGATGGAGGTTGTCCCTTGTTGCGTTGTGTGAGGTGCATAGCAAGGAGATCATTAAGATCATGGATTTGGTTATTCTCTTCATGGTGGAAATGGATGGTATTGGGGTGAAAGGTTTGATGTTTGACCAAGGTGATGAGGGTTTTCAAGTATTCCATTGAAGTTGGTTTGATGTTTAGGGGAGTAGTTTGGAATGAATGTGGATGTTTGGCCAAAATGGTAGGGTTTGTGAAATGGTTCAATGGAATGAGGTTGTGATCTTGGAGAGTAGTTGGGGATGAATGATGATGGAGGTGTTGGTTGTCTAGTTGTGATGGGCTTGTGGTGAGGGTTAGGTTTTCTTTTCCACCCGGGTTTTAAGGTCATCCTTGCTAGCTTTGAGGTTTTTGGTTTTTGGTTGATAGGAGAAGACATGATGGGATGATTGAATGTGGTGAGATATGGGGTTATTTATAGTGGAGGATTTGTGTTGTTTAGGAATGGATAGGCTTGTTGGGTGATTAGGACAGAATGTGTTTGTGAATTTGGGGAAGTATAGTATCAAATAGGCTAAAAAGCAGAAAAAGATTCTCTGAACCCGTCCAACAGATGGCCGGTCCCCTTAATTATGGGCGGTCCCCTTAATAATTAAGGGGGCCGCCTTATGAATTAAGGGGGCCGCCCATCTGGTACTTTTCTGGGTTCCAGAAATGGGTTTTTCTGCAGAAATAGGTGAGGATGGCTATGTTTTGAGCTTCTGGTTTTAGGCAAGTCCCACTCTTTGAGGCAATAGAGAAACATATTAAACATGCATGGCATATAAGACAAATAAATAAGCAAGCAATAATTAATATCTAGCAATTTAGATAATTAAGGAACCTAATCATCTAAGGCAAGGGTAATGAAGCAAAGGCACTAGAAACTAATGGGGAATAGGTGATGGAACAATTGTGAGAATGTGATTAATAAGCTTGTTCTAGTGTGTGCCTATATGCAACAAATGTGGAGATGTGATTGTTTCGACTCCTAAATGCAAAAATTTCCTAAGAAACAATCCAAGGTCTCCTTGATTTGATTTTGCTCAATATATGAATATCAAAGATGTATATATTAGATTATATACTTTGACAATTCATGTGAGATCTTTATGCATGAAAAAAAATGTTTTTAGCATTATTCAACAATGTAAGAAAAATATGTTGGGAATTAAATATTCAAGATGTTTAATATCGTATTCTACTCTAAGTATAATTCTGCTGATAGTGCAAAATGGTTTCTGCTGATGATGTTGATTCTGCTGATAGAGCATTTCACTCTGCTGATAGGCTTAACAACTCTGCTGATGGATTCTGCTGATAGCGAAAGATTGTTCCTGCTGATAGTGAACAACTCTGCTGATGAAAGGATAAGATCGAAGAGATATTTATTGTATTTTGGTCAACAATATACGGTAGATAATATCTTACTCCATGTGCTTAGTTAACAAGTTGTATACATAGATACATGTTGTATCTGATGTACTGACACTCAATAGGATAAGTTAACCAAGTAAGTCGGCTAGGACTTTAAGCAATATGTAAAGATCTTTTGACTATAAAAGAGATCTTAGTGTAGTGATATACGTGTTAGATATATTATCCATGCATATGTTAGAACATGCATAACTGTTAGAACAAACACAAATATATCACAAGTGATAGAAACAAAAGATTCAAGGTTGTAACCCTAGTGATATTTCAAGATCACTCGTATTATTATCTTTAATAATATTGAATCGTTTAGTGATAATCTTTATGTGTTTCTTTGCTAACTAACAAACATAACAATTCCATTTCCATAACATACACAACCTTCTAAGTTTGGTTGAGTGAATTCCGCGCACTTAATCATTTTAACACAACATATCATACACACAAAGTTAGAAGGTTTAACCACCTTAATCGTGTGTCAAGTCATCCTAGCAAGTGGTATCAGAGCCTACAGGTTGATATTGTTGTTTTTAGAAGAAACTAGAAATGGATGTACAAGATGTTCAAACAAATGTTGCTGCAAAGTTGCCCATGATCAAACCCAATGAGTTTGAGTTATGGAGGATGAGAGTTGAGCAATATTTTATGGTTCAAGATTATGCTCTTTGGGACATAATTCAGTATGGTGATTCCTTCACTTTAGGCTACTCAGATGTTCTTGTTGAAGGGAAGACAGTAAGAAAAAGAAATACTGGACCAGTCTCCAATGATGAAAAGATACAAAAGAGAAATGATCAGAAAGCAAGAAACTTGTTGCTTATGACCATTCCTGGTGAGCAGATGCTATCCTTTAGCAAATATCTTGATGCAAAAACTCTTTTTGAAGAGATTTGTGCATGGTTTGGTGGTAATGAAACTACCAAAAAGACACAGAAGACTTTACTAAAGCACCAATTTGAAAACTTTACTGCTTTTAGTAATGAGTCTCTTGATAAGCTATTTTCAAGACTACACAAGCTTGTAAGTCAGTTAGCTGTGTTGGGTGTTGAGACTGAGAAGGAAGATCTTAACATGAAGTTCTTGAAAAGTCTACCTAATGAATTCCATACTCATGTTATTGTCTGGATGAACAAACCAGAAATTGAAACAATGAAGCTTAATGATTTGTTCAACAACTTCAAAATTGTTGAACAAAGTCTGAAGAGAGGTGGAAATTATGGTACTAGTTCTGGGAATGTTGCACTCCTATCAGTTCCTAGTGTTAGTCATACAGAAGAGGTAGATGAAGTTGAAAGTGTTTCTAATGTTACTTATGGTGGTCCTTCTGCTAGTTTACAAAAGGATATTGCTGGACTTGGAGATCCAACATTTTATGCCTTTATAACCAGTCAAGCTAGTGGTTCTCCTTTAAATCATGAAGACCTTGAGCAGGTAGATGGTGATGATTTGGAAGAGATGGATATTAAGTGGCAAGTTGCTTTACTTAGCATGAGGGCTAAGAAGTTTTGGCAGAAAACTGGAAAGCAAATTACCATAAATGGTAATGATACTGCTGGGTTCGATAAGAAGAAAGTAGAATGTTTTAACTGTCATAGGTTGGGACATTTTGCTAAAGAATGTAGAAGCCCAAGGAAGCAGGATAATAGGAACACTTGGTATAAACAAGAGAGGAATAAGGAAGTACTGGTGGAAGAGCCAAAGGCTATGTTGGCCATTGATGGTATTGGATATGATTGGAGCTCTATGGCTACTGAAGAAGATGCACCACCAAATGCTGCTCTTATGGCCACTGAATTTGCTCTAATGGCTTCTTCTGATTCAGAGGTAGATACTATTCCTACTTGTACTAATTCATGTCCTAATCTTAAAAATTATGAAGACATTAAAAAGAGATTTGATGCTTTTAGAGAACAATTAATTGATGCCCTTCATAATTTAGCTAATCATAAGAGGTGTGTAGGAGTCTTAGAAAAACAGATCCAACATTTTCAAAAGAATGAATCTACTTTTACTGATGATATGAATGCATTAAAAAGAGGTATAGCATTCAGAGATGAATTACTTAATGATCAAAGTAGACAGTTAACTCAAGCCAAGAATGAGAAAGAAAATGTTAAGGTGACTATAGATACTCTAGCACATTCCTCAGAAGGAATGAATAAGATTTGGGAAGCTCAGGTAATTGATAAAGCTAATTCAGGTGTAGGTTACAAAACTGTTCCTCCACCATATAGAGGTGTTCCTTCACCTCCAGGTGTTGACCTAGCACATACAGGCTTAGCTGAGTTCCAAGAACCAATCATGGAATATGGTTCTAAGACTAGTAAGAGTCTTAAGGTAGCAAAGATAAGTAAAAGTTTAGATAAAACTTTACATTATCAGGACAAGGTGTCCTTTGCTAAGAAAGGAGATGCTATAGTTGTTGAAGATTGTACAACTGATAGTGATGATGAAGAAGAACAGGTTATGTCTAAACCTGAAGTGGTTAAGAAAGTAGGAACAAGTGTTCCTAAGATAGTCAAACACAATACTGATAGGCCTGAATCAAACATTAAACATGTCAGGCAACCAGTTAGATATTGTGAGCAATATAGAACCACCAACAAGCCCAGAGGTAACCAAAGGAACTGGAACAACCTCAAGTCTAACCAATTAGGTGATGACTTTGCTTTTTATAATAAAGCTTGTTATATATGTGGTAGTTTTGACCATCTTGCAGCTTTCTGCAACCAATGGGTATCTGGGTATGAAAACCATAGAGTGAATCACAAAAGGCAAACACCTAAATCTCACTTTCACTCTAGTTCTAAGAAGACAAACCCCAGAGTAGTCAAAAATAAGTCTATCTCAAAATCTGATCCTGCTGATAGACCAAATGATCCTGCTGATAGCAAATTTTACTCTGCTGCTCGACCATTTATGACTATTAACCCAAAATCAACAGCTAAGGGTGCAAAATCATTTTTCAAACATGCACCTACAACTGTTCTAAGTCCCATTCAATTAAAATCAGTGGTCCATAAACAGATTTGGAAACCAAAGGGTAGAACTACAAAGTTAGCAGATTCTGCTGATAAGCATGTTGTTCACTCTGCTGATAAGGGAAATAGGGCAAATGCTGTTAAGGCCTCAGCATGTTGGATTCTCAAATCCAATGTTGCATCAACAGTCCTTAAAAGATTTAACTATATTGATGCAAGAGGCAGATCCAAGTCAATAATGGCTTGGATCCCCAAAAGAAACTAACACTCTTATTTGTGTGCAGGGACATTCAAATGATCAGGAAGATGATCAAGGATACTCAGATAGTGGATGTTCTAGGCACATGACAGGCAACATGTCTTATCTTTCAGATTTTGAAGCTTTAAATGGAGGATATGTTACCTTTGGAGGGGGTGTTCGTGGCAAAATTTCTGGTAAAGGTACAATCAAAACCGGAAATTTAGATTTTGAAGATGTGTAATATGTAAAAGAGCTAAATTATAATCTTTTTAGTGTCTCACAAATGTGTGACAAAAAGAATAATGTTCTTTTCTGTGAGACTGAATGTCTTGTACTTTCTCCTGATTTTAAGATGCCTGATGAAAGTCAAGTACTCCTTAGAATTCCTAGAAAGGGCAACATGTACAGTGTAGACATGAAGAACATTATCTCTAAAAAGAATTTAACTTGTCTTGTTGCAAAGGCCACATTGGATGAATCAATGAAATGGCATAGAAGGCTTGGTCATATTAACTTCAAAACCATAAATAAAATTGTTAAGAATGGTTTGGTAAGAGGTTTACCTCACAAAAGATTTGAAAATGATCAAACATGCATTGCTTGTCTAAAAGGCAAACAACACAAAGCCACTTGTAAGCCCAAAATTTTTAACTCTATCAATCAGTCTTTGTTTATGCTTCATATGGACTTATTTGGACCTGTTTCAGTGATGAGCATAATGCATAAGAGATATTGTCTAGTTATTACTGATGACTATAGTAGATTTACATGGGTTTTCTTTTTAGCCACTAAGGATGAAACATCCAGCATCCTTAAGGACTTCATTACACAGATAGAAAATCAAGTAAGCAAGAAAGTAAAAGTCATTAGAAGTGATAATGGGACAGAGTT
This sequence comes from Artemisia tridentata subsp. tridentata, assembly GCA_021014915.2. Lineage (NCBI taxonomy): Eukaryota > Viridiplantae > Streptophyta > Magnoliopsida > Asterales > Asteraceae > Artemisia > Artemisia tridentata. The sequence goes on along the minus strand of CP139505.1, from coordinate 190,275,384 downwards.
TAAGAATAGAGTTATGGATGATTTCTGCAAAGAAAAAGGTATTAAGAGAGAATTTAGTGTTGCTAGAACACCACAACAGAATGGTGTAGCTGAAAGAAAGAATAGAACACTAATTGAAGCTGCTAGAACAATGTTAGCTGATTCTAAGCTACCAATAAATTTTTGGGCAGAGGCAGTCAACACTGCTTGCTATGTTCAAAATAGAGTTTTAGTTGTGCAGCCTCACAATAAGACATCATATGACCTTTTTAATGGTAGAACTCCTGCAATAGGATTTCTTAGACCTTTTGGATGTCATGTGACAATTCTCAATACCTTAGACCATTTAGGAAAATTCGATGGTAAGGCAGATGAAGGTTTCTTTGTTGGTTATTCTCTTAATAGTAAAGCTTTTAGAGTTTACAACACAAGAAAAGAAATCGTAGAAGAAAATCTACATGTGGAGTTTTTAGAAAACAAATCCAATGTAGAAGGTCAAGGACCAAAATGGCTATTTGATCTAGAATATCTAACAAATTCAATGAATTATGTGCCTTTTGTTGCAGAAACTAATGATTTTGCAGGTTCAAATACAACAAATGAGGCAGAGTTAGAGAAAGATCAAGATGATGTGATAATGCCAATATGGTCAAGTTCAATTGTGGAATCAACTTCGACAACTGATGAATCTTCTTCTAGTAAAGCTAAAGAAGGTGTTGAAGATGAAAGTAAAGAGTATGGAACTCAGGAACAACAAAGTGTTTCTGCTGGTAGTATTTCTGTTGCTGCTGGTAGTGTATCTGTTTCTGCTGATGACTCTGCTGTTAAGCTTACTGATTCTGCTGTTCTGTCAAGTGACTCTGCTGATGGCTCTTCAGAAACAAAAGAAGCAGACTTCTCAGATAATGAGGTGGATTACAACAATCTTCCATCAAATTATCAAGTTCCTACTACACCACAATCAAGAATTCACAAAGTTCATTCCCTGGACCATGTGATTGGAGATATACAGTCAGGTGTGAAGACAAGACAACAATTGAAGTCTTCAGACCAACAAGGGCTTCTTGATGCCCTTTATGCTTCAAAACAGCATGAGCTTTTAAACTCTTGTTTGTTTGTATGTTTTCTCTCACAAGCTGAACCAAAGAATATTCTTACAGCCCTAGATGATTCAAGCTGGTTAGAGGCTATGCAAGAAGAGCTTCTTCAGTTTAAGATTCAAAAGGTTTGGGTGCTAGTTGATTTACCTACAGGTGTGAAGGTAATTGGCACTAGATGGGTTTTTAAGAACAAAAGGGATGAAAGAGGAATTGTGATCAAGAATAAGGCTAGATTAGTAGCACAAGGGTACACACAAGAAGAAGGGATAGATTATGATGAAGTTTATGCTCCAGTAGCAAGGATTGAGGCAATTAGGCTGTTTCTAGCTTATGCTTCATTTTTAGGCTTCACAGTCTACCAAATGGATGTCAAGAGTGCATTTTTATACGGTGAAATTGAAGAAGAGGTGTATGTTTCACAACCTCCAGGTTTCATTGATCCATTACATCCAAACAAAGTGTACAGAGTAGTGAAAGCTCTCTATGGCCTTCATCAGGCACCAAGAGCTTGGTATGCAACACTAGCTTCCTACTTATTAGAAAATGGATTTCAAAGAGGAAAGATTGATCAGACATTTTTCATCAAACAGCACAAGAAGGATCTTTTGTTAGTGCAGGTGTATGTGGATGACATTATCTTTGGATCTACTAGGAAAGAAATGTGTTTAGAGTTTGAGAAGCTTATGAAAGATAAGTTTCAGATGAGTTCTATGGGAGAACTTACATTCTTTTTGGGTTTACAAGTTAAGCAATCATCTGAAGGCATATTTATTAGTCAAGACAAATATGTTGCAGAGATACTTAGAAAATTTCAACTTGCTGATTCAAAAATAGCAAGCACACCAATGGACTCTGAGAAGCACCTTCTGAAAGATGAAGATGGAGAAAATGTAGATGTACACAATTACAGATCTATGATAGGCTCTTTGATGTACCTTACATCATCTAGACCTGATATCATGTTCCCTGTTTGTGTTTGTGCAAGATTTCAAGTTACTCCAAAGGTTTCTCATTTAACTGCAGTCAAGAGAATTTTTAGATATCTTAAAGGTCAACCAAGGTTGGGTATATGGTATTCTAGAGAATCTCCCTTTGACTTGGTAGCATATTCGGATAGTGATTATGTTGGTGCTAGCTTGGACAGAAAGTCAACAACTGGAGGATGTCAATTCCTTGGGTGTAGACTTGTCTCATGGCAGTGTAAGAAGCAAACAAGTGTGGCTAATTCAACAACTGAAGCTGAATACATAGCTGCTGCAAGTTGCTCTAGTCAAGTTCTATGGCTTCAAAACCAACTCCTTGATTATGGGTACAATTTCTTAAACACTGTTATTTATATTGATAATAGTAGTACAATTTGTATTATTAAAAATCCAGTACAACATTCTAAAACAAAACACATTGAAATTAGACATCACTTTATAAGAGACTGCAATGAGAAAAGATTAATTCAAGTTCTTAAAATTGCTTCAGAACATAATTTTGCAGATCTGCTAACAAAAGCTTTTGATGTTTCAAGGTTTCAGTACTTGGTAGCAAGTATTGGAATGCTTAATCTTTAAATGTTCAATATGATGTGTTTTTGTAAATAAATTTTTGTTGTTGCTACTGATTCATAAGGTACTGCTAATGTATCATAAGGTACTACTAAAGCACACAAGGTGCTGCTAGTACAAATGAAAATTGTGTTATTCATATAGTTGGTCTTATGATTATTCTAATGCAAGACAAGTACTTTGTACATTGTTCTTTTGGTTTTTGACTAACAATTACAGGTATGAATATGTAAACACAAAGGATGTTTTCAAGTGAAATGGAAACAGCAGAATTGAGATATTAGCTGCTGACCATAATAGGTTTATGATGGACTGAGTTTGGGACTTTAAAGCTCCTTAAAACTTCTTTCTTGAAATCTAGTTATGATATTTCACATTGAATTGATGACTTAGTTGATCAGATAGTAACTGATACAACTCACTTTCTATCATTTTATACTTTTAAGTATAATGTGCAAGTCTGAGGACATCTGATAGAAAGAACAGCTAGTAAAAGTGAATCTAACACTTGTGTTGGAGGTAACAATTACTATGAGCTGGAAACCCTGTCAGGAAAGCTCTCTGAATGAGTTTATCTGCACACAGGCAGTTAGTGATAACTGAAAAATATTGGTTCTCACACAACCAGAGGTTGCTTTAAACCGAAATGCTAATTAAGTGTCTGTTATACACTTGATTCCTTCAAAATGGTTGAAAGTAGTATGATTTTTAAATTCTAAAATCCTGAACATACTACTAAGTCAAATGATTTCTTAAAAGGATTTTCAAGGATTCACAAAAACCATCCATTGATGGATCTTGAATCGAAATGTCCACTGATTCACCTCTCATAGGAGTTAACACACCTAGAAGTGATGAGGGCAGTAACTTAAACTCTTAAGGAATTGATGGCTTCATGTACAACATTGTCTGACAACAAGTTCACATTCATAGATCAGTCAAAGGTACATAGTGAGATCTTCCAAACAAGGGGAGGATGAAACAAAAGTTATTTGCTTCAGGGGAGGTAACAATCTCAGGGGAGGAAATAATGGCCCAGAAAAGGAAGATAATCCAATAAAAGGAAGGAGAAGACAAGAGCATACAAGATGATGAGGAGGTTGAAAATGACAAGAACATTCCAAAGGAGAAAGTTCTATCTAGATCAAACGAAGAAAAGTTTCAATTTCACTTCAAAGACATGCTGGTTAGATGATTTCACTTGTTGAAACAAGCATCCAAGATACACAGCATCATTGCCTCTTATAATTCCTCCATCCAAGGAAATTGCACCATCTTTTAGTCCAAGATAGGTTCAATATGTTTTGATATTGCTGAAGTCAAGGAAGAGCAAAGTAGATGAATTACTGAGAAGATATTCAATCTTGAAGAACATAAAGTGTTTGAAAGATCTTCAATCCAAGATTTAATTCAGAAGATTTAATTCAGAAACATGTTTGAAAGGATTCACATGTTTAGGGGAGGATTGTTGGGAATTAAATATTCAAGATGTTTAATATCGTATTCTACTCTAAGTATAATTCTGCTGATAGTGCAAAATGGTTTCTGCTGATGATGTTGATTCTGCTGATAGAGCATTTCACTCTGCTGATAGGCTTAACAACTCTGCTGATGGATTCTGCTGATAGCAAAAGATTGTTCCTGCTGATAGTGAACAACTCTGCTGATGAAAGGATAAGATCGAAGAGATATTTATTGTATTTTGGTCAACAATATACGGTAGATAATATCTTACTCCATGTGCTTAGTTAACAAGTTGTATACATAGATACATGTTGTATCTGATGTACTGACACTCAATAGGATAAGTTAACCAAGTAAGTCGGCTAGGACTTTAAGCAATATGTAAAGATCTTTTGACTATAAAAGAGATCTTAGTGTAGTGATATACGTGTTAGATATATTATCCATGCATATGTTAGAACATGCATAACTGTTAGAACAAACACAAATATATCACAAGTGATAGAAACAAAAGATTCAAGGTTGTAACCCTAGTGATATTTCAAGATCACTCGTATTATTATCTTTAATAATATTGAATCGTTTGGTGATAATCTTTATGTGTTTCATTGCTAACTAACAAACATAACAATTCCATTTCCATAACATACACAACCTTCTAAGTTTGGTTGAGTGAATTCCGCGCACTTAATCATTTTTAACACAACATATCATACACACAAAGTTAGAAGGTTTAACCACCTTAATCGTGTGTCAAGTCATCCTAGCAAAATAGTTTTCGTGTGTTTTCCTAGATGTGAGAATGATTTGTAGAAAATAGATTGGGTTTTGTTTATGCAAAGAAATATCCCAATCTTTTATTTTGTGCAAAACAGATTCCTAGACTCAGATAGGAGGAAACAGAAAAAAAATGTTATAGTCAAATGGCCGGTCCCCTTAATGACAAGCCGGTCCCCTTAATAATTAAGGGGACCGCCTTTATAACATTAAGGAGTCCGCCCATCTGGAAAAAAATTTAACAAAGATGCAGAAAATTCAGTCAATTTGTTCCATCATTCCTAGGCCTAAACGTAAGTGGTTAAAGAGTTCACGCTTAAGGGGCTTAATGAATATGTCTGCTAAGTTATCTTCCGATGCAACCTTTTCTATAGATATGTTTCCTTTTTGAACGTTATCGCGGAGGAAGTGGTGGCGTATTTCTATATGTTTAGTCCTAGAGTGTTGAACGGGATTCTTACTTAAATCTATAGCACCTTTGTTATCACACATAATTGGGACATCATCTAACCTAATGCCATAATCTACGAGAGCTTGTTTCATCCATAGTGCTTGTTGACATGCCTTTCCAGCGCTTACATATTCGGCTTCTGTGGTAGAAATAGCAAGAGTGGTTTGCTTCTTCGAGAACCAAGATGTTAGACAACATCCCATTAACGTGCAAATTCCGCTAGTGCTTTTTCTATCCACGTAGTCTCCCGCATGATCCAAATCCGCATAGACGATGGTTTCTATGCCCGATCCCTTAGGATACCATAATCCTAAGTGTATAGTGCCTTTAATGTATCGGAAGATACGCTTAACCGCTTCTAGGTGAGAGGTTTTGGGATCCTCTTGGAAGCGAGCACAAAGGCAGACACTAAACATGATATCCGATCTACTTACCGTTAAGTATAGTAAACTACCTATCATTCCTCTATACTTAGTGTTTTCTACGGACTCACCCTCTTCATCTCTTGTGAGTTTTACTTCCGTAGACATCGGTGTCTTCATGGGCTTAGCGTCTTCTAATCCAAATTTCTTAAGCATTTCCTTAATGTACTTAGATTGATTAAAAAATATTCCATCTTCTAATTGTTTTATTTGTAGTCCTAGGAAGAAATTAAGTTCACCCATCATACTCATCTCAAACTCATCATGCATGATTTTGGCGAATTTATCACACATATCCTGACAAGTCGATCCAAATATAATGTCGTCGACATATATTTGGACAATGATGAGATTTGGGCTTTTCTTTTTCGTGAAAAGAGTGTTATCTACCATTCCCATGGAATAATCATGTTTAATAAGAAATGCCTTTAATCGATCATACCAAGCCTTGGGAGCTTGTTTAAGTCCATATAAAGCTTTTTTGAGTTTATAAACATAATCAGGTTTTGCGAAGTCAATGAATCCTGGAGGTTGTGCCACGTATACCTCCTCATTGATAAAACCGTTAAGGAATGCACTTTTCACGTCCATTTGAAATAACTTAAAATCTAGGGCGCATGCATAGGCAAGTAGTATTCTTATAGATTCTAATCTGGCTACGGGGGCATAAGTTTCGTCATAATCTATTCCTTCCTGTTGATTATATCCTTGGGCAACTAACCTAGCTTTGTTCCTAGTAACTATTCCATTTTCTTCTAACTTATTTCTATAAACCCACTTAGTTCCTATGATGGTCATGCTCATGGGATTTGGGACTAGTTCCCAAACGTCATTAGTCTTAAATTGATTTAGTTCTTATTGCATAGCCATAACCCAACTTTCATCTTTTAATGCCTCATTTATATTTTTAGGTTCTATAGTTGATAGGAAACAAAAGAAGTTATTTTTATCTTGAGCTTGTGATCTAAGGGTTCTTTGATTTAGGTTTCCTATTATATTGTCTAACGGGTGTGATTTAGATTCCTTAACATTTACTATTTCGTTTTCACCTAATATTTTATCTTCATTATCATCGCCTAAGGGTTTAATTTTACTAACCTCAATAGCTTCTTCTTCAACTAGGTCATCATCTTCTAGGGGCAATGTCTTAGGTGGTGGTGGAGTTTCATCAAATGTTACATTTAAGGACTCCTCTACTTTCATAGTGTGTTTATTAAGTATTATGTATGCTTTACTATTTTGCGAATACCCTAGAAAGATTCCTTCGTACGACTTAGGATCAAACTTAGTAAGGTAATCTTTTGTATTGAGAACAAAACATTTGCTCCCGAATACCCTAAAATAATTTAGATTAGGTTTTCTACCTCTTAATAACTCATATGGGGTTTTTCCTAAAATTCGCCTAATTGAGACTCTATTTATTATATATGTTGATGTATCTACGGCATGGCACCAAAATTTTTGTGGGATAGATTGTTCATTTAGCATTGTTCTACTCATTTCTTGTAATGTTCGATTTTTTCTTTCTACTACCCCATTTGATTGTGGAGTGCGAGGAGCGGAGAAATTGTGAGATATCCCATTTAAATCACAATATTTTCCGAATTGCACTTCGTTATCAAATTCCCGACCGTGGTCCGTCCTAATTGATACTATAGAACATCCTAATTTATTTTGAATCATTTTACTAAGTATTTCAAACTTATTAAAGGCTTCAGTTTTATCACTTAAAAATCTAGTCCACGTGTATCATGAATAGTCATCTACAATTACTAAGGTATAACGATTACCTCCGTAACTCCGCACAGCGGTTGGACCAAAAAGGTCCATGTGTAATAATTCTAGGCATCTAGTAGTGGAGACTATATTCTTAGCTTTATGACTAGCATGTGCTTGCTTTCCTATTTTACATGCATCGCAAAAGTGTTGGTCATATCTTAGGTTAGGCAAGTTTCTAACTAATTCTTTAGAGGCTAGGGATTGTATTTGTTGCATATTTGCGTGACCTAATCTTCTATGCCACAATGTAGAGTTTTCATCTAAGGTAGCTAGACATATTTTATCTTCCGGTTTATTTCCTAGTTTCATAACATATACGCCACCTTTCCTAACTCCTCTACCTATGACCTTTCCGTCCTTAACTATTTCGCTATCTTTACTTGTAAAAGTAACCCTACACTTATTATCGCATATTTGTCCTATACTAAGCAAGTTATATGTTAAGTTATCTACATGCTCAACATTTTCAATAGTTAGGGAGTCTTGAGAGATCGTACCTTTGCCAATGATTTTTCCACGAAAATCACTACCGAAAATAACATTACCTCCATTGTATGCCTTGTAGGAGGAGAATAGCTTCCGGTTTCCCGTCATGTGCTTCGAGCATCCGCTATCCTTAATCCATTCGTCGGGCCCCAAATTTATCCCAAGACATATTTCATCGGTGGCTTGAGCTACAAGGCACTTTTCGTCTTTTGCTTTGTCCGCTTCATCTTTGTCGCTATCGCTCCATGTTCCACTAACAAATGCGCTTTTGTAATCATAACCCGGTGGCTTTGGACATTCGCCAATGAGATGGTTTTGGCTTCCACATCTAAAGCACTTTCTTTTCCCGTAGTTATCATTTCTATTTCTTTGTAACGATCTTCTTTCATCTCGCGGTTGTCTCGTGAATCTTCCTCGTCTCTTGAAGAATTTCTTGAATTCTCTAACGGCCATTGCATATTCTTCGTCTTCACTATCGTCACTTGAATCATCGTCATCACTAAGTTCCTTTTTGGCTTTTAGCGCGAGAGACTTGATTTGATCTTTCTTGCTCTTGGCCATTTCTGAGTCCCTCTTTATAATTTCTTCATGAACCTTCAAGTTGCCAATAAGCTCATCAAGTGATAACGTCATCAAGTTCTTTGACTCTTCAATCGCCGTGACCTTCGCGCGCCATTTCGGATGTAATGCCCTAAGAAATTTCCTTACACAATTTTTGCTAGAAAAAGTCTCATCAAGTGCTTTTAAACTTGTGATGATTGTGTTAAATTTAGCAAATGCATTATCAATAGATTCCTCTTCAGGAATTGTAAATTGTTCATATTGTTGCACAAGAAGATCTATTTTATTATCTTTGACTTGACTATTACCTTGGTGAGTGATTAGTAAAGAATCCCAAATTTCTTTTGCGGTTTGACACATAAAAATTCTTTCATATTCTTTGCGTGGTAACGCATTATAAATAACCATTTTAGCTTCATTATTTTTTGCTAGTTTCCTTTTTAAATCATCATTTTGTTTTTCAAAAGGTACAATTTCATCTATTTTAGTTAGGATATTATATTGAATAGGGGGAAAATCACCATAGATAATAACATGCAAAGATCAAGATCCTTTGATTTCACATAAGTTTCGAATCTATTTTTCCAATAAAGAAAACCATCACTTTCAAATAGTGGTGGTCTTTGCATAGATTGCCCTTCTAAATATTTTAAAGATTCCATAGATCGTTTCAAGTTTTAAAATACAGTTAATTTTAAAAATCTTGTTTGACGTGGCTCTTGATACCAATTGTGGAAAACTAGAAGGGGGGGTTGAATAGTTTTATGTCCTTTTAAATTTTATTTTGAAAACTTTGTTTACTTTTTAAAACTTAGATTCAAATTTATGTGATCTCAACTTCTTGAACAATATGAACAATATGTATATAAGTAAATATAAATAAGTAATGCAAGTAAGGTAATAAAATGAAATGAAAGCTAGAGATGGAAAGATCTAACCGAGAGACAAGAGATTTATAGTGGTTCGGCTACAAGGACACCTTCCTTGCCCTACTCCACTCCCCGAGCACCTAACTCGAGAGTTTTCTTCACTATGTCAACAAGCTCCCTTATGGCGGAGAAAACCTTACACAACTTTAGCTTACACCGGCTTAACGACACAAAGCTAGATGTCGAGTTCTAATCGTAGCTAGAACCAATCTCACAACTTAAACACGACTTAATCACACCTTCTTCTTCACGACTACTTCACGACTTCTTCACAACTACTTCACGACTTCTTCATAACTTCCTCACGACTTCTTCACGACTTCTTCACTACTTCTTCATGACACTTCACAACTAAGCACAACCTATGTACACTTCTACTTCTTCACACCTTCACTACTTACACACCTTAACAACACAACTTCTCTACTTACACACTAACATATCCCAAACAATTATACACACAACTATCTAACAACAATACACAACTTATAAACAAATGTATGATGACACAAACAACTTAGGTATCTAAGTTGCAATACTTCTTCTCTAGTTGTTGAAGGAGTATTCTTCTTTTGCACTTGAATGGAGGAAGCTTGGATCACTTAGAAACCAAAGCTTAAGATTATATGATCAAAGGGTTTTTGAAGATATGAAATGTGATTTAAAACAGAAAGTTTCAGTGTGCAAAAGGTCAGTAAAAATCCAGGAGAAGGCTGGTATTTATAGGAGAAAAACTGGACAGCTGGAGACCTACTGGAGCGTGGCCGGCCCCCTTAAATAGGGGGGCGGTCCCCTTAATTTTAAAGGGGCCGCCTAGTAAAATTAAGGGGGCCGCCCTAGGTGTCCGTTGTCCAGATTTGTCCTTTTGTGGGGAAGGTTTTTCTGGAACATTTTAACTGATTTTGGTTAAAAATTTGAATTCATATTTTTATAAAAGATTAAACATTTTTATTTAATTCCAAAAATGTTTTTCAAAAATATATAAAATGTTTTTGATGTTTTATAAAAAATCTAGTTATTAAGAAAATGTTCCTTTGATCATATAATGCATTAAGCACTTGTTTATTCATACCTTAAGTGATTAAGTTGTAGAAATGAATATTTACAACTAAATACTTGTTTATTTGATAAGTTTATGTTTAATGAGTTTATATTTTGTGATCATTAAAACATAGAGATATGAATAATGTTTTTAGGCATTATTTATGTCAACAGGTTGTTTATCGATATGGTGTTTCGGGATAATATTTGGATAACATGGGATATGATTTGGACATTGGACTTGGATATGTGTTATTAACCTATGCTTGGATGAGAATTGGACGTTATTGGATTTACGATATTAGCCGATGGACTTTATGGACGATTTTGGTACTTGAGACGGAAGAGTATGTTAGACTCATAAGAGCTTAACATATTTGGACCCGAACATACACAAAATGGTCGATAAACTTGACAAGTAATATATACGTGAATGATAATGTCTAATTATATATTAATAACTTGTAAAATGTGACGATAAAACTTATATTCAAGAGTCGTAACGACTTAGAAATGCTTTATAAACGGACGCATCATGTCCAAATTTCGATAAAACCTTTTATGACTTAATCGTTTATAACTATTTAATATCCTAAAACCTTTTAGAAACTTGTACGCTTTCCTTCTAAATCTTGACGTTTTATCAACTATTTGGGAAATGGGTAAAACACCGAAACAACCTATTGATATTTTTCTTTCTTGTTTTTCTTATTTTATATCTTCTTCTTAATCTTAGTTCTTCTCTATTTTCATTATTCTTTTCTTCGTATCCGTTGTGTTTGCCGACTTTTATTACTTTAACTTCTCGTATCCACACGAGTCTTAAACGTTTATTCCTCTCAAACGCTATTGAAATAAAACCTTATATTCAAGGTTGTGCTGAGGTTCATTTGTTGTGTTGTACCATCTGATCATTTGTGAAATCTTGTTTATCTACTACTACTAAGGTGTGATTCGTAGCCCCACTTCTACTTTTAAATTGTTTATAAACCCATGGGGGAGATACATGCTATTTACTTATTTTTATGAGCAAAATTGTTTATTGGTATGCTATTCCTGACTGAAATGATAATGCTAAGTACCGTCCTTGCCAAAAGCAAGTCCTTCGATCATGAACCATTAACCACTTGCGAGTGAGCGCGATTATAGTTTATAGGCCTATAGGAATTGACCCTCCCGCCATGTTGACTAAGGTCGGTCCGCATGTGATGTACTATATTCGATTTTCACTAGGTATCTGGCAAAGTACCTAGCATTGGGGGCAACTATTATATTATAAAATTTCGCGGTTACTGTCGACTTACACCAAGGTTATTGGTGCCGGTTAACGCTTTGTGTGTCATGAGTTTAGCAAAATTATTTGACGCTTACCCGATATCTGTATTTGTTACATATATCTTCCAGACTTAAAATCTTGTGCTCAAATGCTTTATTTATTAAACCTATGGATTACACTCAACCTTTGTGTTGACTTTTTAGCATGTTTTATCTCAGTTAATTGATGCATACTTGTAGGCACTGGGAGTGGCTGAAGACTTTTGATGGCTATCTTTGGCTTTTACTATCTATCTTTACTATCTTTTACTATTTTATCATTCGAAAAACCTATTGAACCATGTCTTTTATTTCCGCTGCAAACTATGTTTTATTTTCGCTGCAACTTATGTTGAGAGTCTTTTAAACTCTAAATGTTTAATTTTGTATTCGGATGATATGTTTTTGCTAAAACGTCTCGTTATGAGATCGGTTTCTATGGATGTGACTGTTTTACCCCTCACGTAGCACCCCAAGCTCCATTCCGCTGCTATATTATGAGTTGGGGGTGTTACATAATGGTATCAGAGCCAGGTTTTAATCCTAGGACCTGTAGGTTATGGGCCCACCACGCTTTCGCTGCCATATTCCGAGTTGGGGGTGTTACACTTACCGAATACGTGAGGAACATCTGGAGCATACGGCATTGATTTAGGGGTTTTTTGACCGTTATGTGTGTGTAGGTGGGTTATGTTTATTTATGTCGTATACAAACATGGCATCTATAGTCCAGCATGGCAAAGCATATAACGGGTGAGTAGTAATTAAGTAGTGCCACGTCAAATGAAATTTTTAATCACCCCATTCAGTACATAAAATTACTTGGATACATTTAAAAACACTTATCCTTTTAAGAAAGTGGTTTAGGGTAGCTTACATGGTTAGAGCAAAATCTCTGTGTCAATCGTTCAGTGAGCCAAGGGTCCAAAGACCAGGAACAAACTGCGAACCTTTGATGTTAGTGAATCAACACATTTTTGGTTCTTAATGAAAAAGTTTTAACGTTCTCAATAAACACTTTTTAATCTATGATATGATTAGAACAAAATCTATAACTATGCTGAATAAAGTTTAACTATGGTCATTATTTTAAGTTTTTAACATTTGATGATTGTGTTTAATTCCATGTAAATCATAGTCTCTAACTTTCTATGAACATTTTTGTTGATCTTTTTAAACTGTCATGAATAAAATTAAAACCACCTTTTTGTTTTAAAAGACTAATTTATAGTGTTACTAACACAAACCTTGTAAAGCCTTTGTTTTTTTTTTTTGAAAAGTTGGCGTGACCATTTTCAGAGTTGTTTATAACTAGTATGAATTGAACTTGAGACATATCAAATTTTGTTTGATGATATACAATCACAAGTCTTTTATCATTAAGTCGTCATCTTAAAATTATAAATTTTGTTACCGGTGATAAACAACGTCTTAACTTTGATTTTGTTCCAAAAAAAACTTATAAGAGGTTTCCCCTTAAGCTTTATTTTTAGGGAAAATCACAAAGTACCCAATTTTACAACCATATTTCACCAAATACTCAATTGCTAGCAAAGAAGCCAAAATACTCACAAAATCTACAAGACTTGCAGAATATTTGCGAAATTTCAAAAAATCGCAGGTTTTTTTTCTTCAAAAATGATCCCCTATGATATTTTTTCTTTTGCAAAATAGGACACTTTCAAAACTTTTCTTTTGCAATATATGTCCTTTATGAATTTTTACCAAATAGGTCCTTGTAAGATTTTAGTCCATGCTTCAAAACTGTTTTTTTCCAAATTAGTCTTTGTACTAAATTTGCAAACTGATTCTTGTGGAATTATTTTGCAAATTGGGTCTTTGTACGACTTTTTTACACTTATGTCTTCAATTTTCGAGCGAAAAAATTATGTGGAAAATGTAGAGAGGGTGAATACGTTTTCGTTTAAATCTTTAATTTGTTGTATCAAATTGCTGATCAAGTTTGACGTAATATGAAAAGTGATAATATAAATACTACACTATAGCAATAGTGTATTTCACACAAGAGAACATATCTTCACAACTTAAATTTAAACCATAAACAAGAGCGCAAAGCAATAGCATAGCAATAATATAATGAAAGTATAAATGTAAAGCAATAAGTAAAAAGAAGCGCAAACCGGACACGATGATTTATTGTGGTTCGGTCACGGAGCTCCTCTCCGCCCTACTACACTACCTGAGTACCCAAATCGAGAGTTACTTTACTAAGTCAACAAGCTCCCTTAACTGGCGGAGAAAACCTTACAACGTCGCTTACACTTTTTCCGGCATCAAGCTAAATAACGAGTTATAGTTTGAGGTAGAACCAACCTAACATCGCTTATACTTTATCCGGTACAAAGCTAAATACTGAGTTCTAGTTCGAGGTAGAACCAACCTCACGTCACTTACACTTATCCAGTACAAAGCTAAATACCAGGTTCTTCTTCGGGTACAACCAAACCCGTTATGTCTTGTGGCCTAACATAACAAATCTTGTGTTTTATGGCATAAACACATAAACCATCTAATCTAGTTTGGTGTATATATGGTGATGATACAATGTGTACAATTATGATCAAAGATGTTGGTGATTATAAGCCCAGAACAGGTGAAGATAATCAATGACCTAACTACGTACCAATAATGGTTACCGGATATCATTTGGAATCGTGTTATCTCTTTCTAAAGTAAACTATTCGACCCTAATGCTTGGGTATCACGAATATCTACTTGGGATAAGACCAAATGTATGTTAATGATTTAGGCACCAATCAATAACCCTTTTGCTTTCAAGTGTTTATGTTCTCTGTCTTCGTAGTACTCATGCATGATTTGATCTTCCTATTTATAGGAGAATACTCATAGCTAGTCAAATGGAATTATGAGGATTAATCGGCCCATTAATCGCCTCATAATTATCCCCATTATAGTCAATAGTGATTACACGACCAATTAAACGTGGTCATAAAAGCAGTTTTAACTGCCACTTGAATAGGTCAAAGTAGTTACATACTTATCCCAGCAGTACTAACTTAGTAACTTGTTCTAGCAGTACTAACTTAGTAACTTGTTCTAGCATTACTAACTTAGTACTAACTCTGCTCCAGCAGTACTAACAAAGTACTAGTAGTAGTAACTCTGCTCCAGTAGTACTAACAAAGTACTAGCAGTAGTAACTCTGTGAAGGATTAAACTTTCTGATGAGTTACTCCTAACCTCTATCAGAGTCAGGGTAGTCATGGACCTGATGGGTGTATACTCCATACCTCCTGACCCATTACCAGTTGTGAACTGATCCCTCAAGTGCACTAAATTTTCCAACAATCCTCCCCAAATTTAGTTCAATTCATTTGCATGAAAATTAAACATTAAACAAAACATGTGCATAAATGAAAATATCCTGAGGATTGAATTTCCATCTTAGTAAATTACACGTTCAAATATTCGAGAATCATGGTGTTCTAAGAATTGAACCCTTCAACCCATTTCAATACCTGAAGATAAAATACACACAAGTTTTCGAACACTTAAACGCTCCTGACACTTTACAAGCCATGTGTCCATATCCAATTCATAAATGTTGTAAGAGCCAAAAGTCCTAAGCTCCCTGAAGCGGCAAAACTTCAACATTCACATAGGTGGTTCCTCTTTATTCATGCTCCTGCCAAGCACTTTTTCAAAGAAATTAACCATTAAGAAGTAAATACTTCATCCTCCTTTCCAGCAGGTTCCGAGCACAACCTTGGGATGATTGTAAAACAAGTGCTCCAGTACACTGAATGTTCAGCTTTCCACATTGAACTCAGCTCCCAAGTTTCCTCAGGAGGGAGTTGGGTGTCTTAGCATTCAGTGACTAAGTTGGACTTTATAACCAAGTCTCTAGCCAATCCCTTCGTCAAGTGATCAGCTAAGTTTTCTTGAGATCTAACAAACTCTATAGATACCACCCCATTCATGATAAGCTCACGAATCATGCTATGCCTGACACTTAAGTGTCTAGACTTCCCATTGTACATCTGGCTATAAGCCTTTGCCAATGTAGCAGCACTATCACAACGTATAGAAATAGGTGCTATAGGTTTAGGCCATAATGGAATCTCAAGAAGCAAGTTGATCAACCATTCAGCTTCTTTACCAGCAGCTTCTAAAGCTACAAATTCATATTCCATTGTTGAACTGGTGATACAAGTTTGCTTCTTGGATGCCCAAGAAATTGCACCTCCACCAAGTAGAAATACCCAGCCACTGGTAGACGAATTGTATTTAGTGTTACTGATCTAACTTGCATCAGTGTATCCTTCCAACACTGAAGGATAACCAGTATATGAGAGACTATAATCCATAGTTCTCTTCAAATATTTCAGTACCCTATGAATTGCTTGCCAGTGCTGAGCACTAGAATTACTAGTATACCTACTCAGTTTTCCCACTGCAAAAGCAATATCAGGTCTTGTACAAGTCATGGCATACATCAGGCAGCTAATCACCCTAGAATACTCAAGTTGAGATACAGCTTTGCCCGTATTAGGCATCAGCTTCTCAGTTGTATCCATAGGTGTACTCACTGGAGTACAATCAGAGTGGTTGAATTTCCTCGGTACCTTCTCAATATAATGAGACTGAGTGATAGAAATTCCCTTACTCTCATGTTTGATCCTTATACCAAGGATAACATCAGCCTCCCCATGTCCTTCATGGAGAACCTTGATGACAAAAATTCCTTTGTCAGGTCAACCTGATTTTGGTCAGTGCCAAAGATCAGCATGTCATCAACATATAGACAAATGATGACTCCTTTACCAGATTCATCAAATTTGCTATACACACATTTGTCAAACTGGTTAAGTAAATAACCACTAGACAAAACCACTTCATCAAATTTTTGATGTCATTGCTTAGGTGCCTGCTTCAGTCCATATAGGGACTTAATCAGTTTACATACCTTGTTTTCATTGCTAGGCATGATAAAGCCATGATGTTGATTCATATAGACCTCCTCATCTAATTCACCATTCACGAAAGTTGTCTTCACATCAATCTGATGAATAACCAGATTGTGAATTAATGCCAAAGCAATCATCAATCTTATGGTACTGATACGTGCTACAGGGGCATAAGTATCAAAATAGTATATTCTTGACTTTTTTTTAAAGCCTTGAATGACTAGTTTAGCCTTGAACTTTTCAATAGTTCCATCTACCTTCATTTTCCTTTTGAAAATCTATTTGCAACCCAAAGGTTTGCAACCAGGTGGTAGATCAGCCAACACTCAAGTGTTGTTGCCCATGATGGAGCCCATCTCATCATTTATTGCTTCTTTCCAGAAAGCAACATCCTGGGACTTCATTGCTTCATAAAATGTTTAGGGGTCATCCTCAACATTAAAGCAATAGGAGTGTTAGTCAGAGACCTCATACCCTGTTCCTTCAATTAAGTATAATTGAAACTCAGGTCCAAATGACTTTGGAGTCCTGATCCTTTTGCTCTTTCTGAGCTCAAGTTGTTGAACCACAACCTAATTAAGGACCTTTGATTGCACTTCATCATGGACCTCTGATGTACCAATATCATTAGTTCCATTTGGAATCCTCTGACTTGGTCTAGGGATTGAATCAATTATTGAGTTAATTTAAACATATTCATTAGGTTCAATAACATAGAACCTAAAAGCTTTGGAATGCTCAGCATATCCAACAAAGATGCAATTAATGCCTCTTTCACCCAAAGTTTTTAGCTTTGGATCAGGGAGTCTTACAACTGCCCTACAACCCCAGACCCTGAGATAGTTCAGGTTGGGTTTCTTTTTAGTCCTGAATTCATAAGGGGTAACATTGTTCCTTTTGTTGGGAACCCTATTTAATAAATAGCAAATTGTTAACATAGCTTCACCCCAGAACCTTTGACTCAGCCCTGAATAAGACAACATGGAATTAACCATCTCCTTCAACACCCTATTTTTCCTTTCAGAGATACCATTTTGCTGAGGAATATAGGGAGCATTCGTTTCATGGATTATACCAACAGACTGAAAATACAAGGTATCCATGTACTCACCTCCCCTATCAGTCCTTAATTTTTTGATCAGTGACCCAAGTTGTAATTCAACTTCAGTTTTAAATTCTTTGAATTTATCTAATGCTTCATCTTTAGTATGTAACAGATAGACATAACAAAACCTAGAAGCATCATCAATAAATAACACAAAATACTTCTTATTCCCTAAAGAGGGAGTAGCATGCAAATCACACAGGTCACTATGTATTAGCTCCATGAGCTCAGTCTCATGTTTTACACCCTGAAAAGGTTTCTTAGTTATTTTGGTCAACATGCAAGTCTTACACTTTTCAGTGTCCATGTCAAATGCTGGGATTAAACCATCCTTAAACATATCTTGCATCCTTTTAAAGTGTACATGGCCAAGTCTAGCATGCCAGAGGGTAGAGTCGTTCAGTTTAGAGGTTGACATAAAGGCTGAATTAACAATATCAGTGACAATATTAAGCCTGAACATTTGATTACACAAATAGCCAAAACCAATAAACACACCATGTTTAGACAAAACAAACTTATCAGATTCAATAACTTGTTTAAAACCATGATTATTCAAAACACTACTTGAAACCAAGTTTTTCCTTATATCAGGAACATGAATAACATTAAACAAAGTTACAATCTTTCCAGAACTAAAACTAAGATCTACACAACCACGACCATGCACCAGGGCTTTTGACTCATTTCTCATCTGAAGAATAGAACCATCATTCAGTGACTCGTAAGTCTTGAACCAGCGTCTATCTTTACACACATGAACAGTTGCTCCAGAGTCAACCCACCACGCAACATCATCATCCTGCACATAGTTAGATTCAGATACATATGTAACATAATAAGTCTGAAAGGATTTATTAAACATATTCTGACCTTTAAGTGAGTTGGCAGAACCACCACTGCCTGAACCACTAGTGCCTGAACCATTGGCTTTACCACCAACCTTAACAGATTTGCAATCCCTTTTAATATGACCAGTTTTGCCACATCTCCAACAAGTAGGTGTTGCCTTCTTGTTAGGGTCAGCCCTTGTGTTATCATGATGTTTACGTTTGCCCTTGTTGTCATTGTATCTGGTGGAGTTGTTATGTTCCACCATATTGACAACAGATACACCAGTAGCATTGGTACTCTTTGGCTTGTCATTATCCTGCGCCCTGAGGGATTCCTCAATATGCAGATAACTGCCCAACTGAACAAGAGTTAGTTCTTCCTTCTTGTGTTTCAATGTATAATTGAAATCTTTCCAAGAAGGAGGTAGTTTTTCAATGATACAAGAGATTGAAATAGCCTCATCCATGTTCATTTTATGCTGTGTAAACCTTCCAAGTATACCAAGAAGTTCATTGTATTGTTCCATAACTGGTCTTGAATCAGTCATTTTGTAATTTGTGAAATTACTTACAAGAAACTTCTTACTTGATGCATCCTCAGCCATATATTTAGCATCCAAGGAATCCCATAGTTCTTTAGAAGATTCAACATTCTGATAAATATCAAAGAGAGAATCAGACATACCATTGAGGATTAAACCTCTGCAAATGTAATCATCATTCTCCAATTTGCTCCTTTTTCTCATTTGTTCCACAGTAGCATCATCACCATCATCAGGAATAGGAGTGCTCAGAACATACACCACACTCATGCTTGAAAGAAAGAAGTGCATCTTCTTCTGCCATCTCTTGAAGTCCACCCCTTCAAACTTATCAAGCTTAGCAAAGTTTGAAGCCATGTGTTTCACAGCAGTAGCAGCCATATTATCACAAAATAGTTTACTTTGATTGTTGGTGGTTATAAGCCCAGAACAGGGTGAAGATAATCAATGACCTAACTACGTACCAATAATGGTTACCGGATATCACTTGGAATCGTGTTATCACTTTCCAAATTAAACTATTCGACCCTAATGCCTGGGTATTACGAATATCTACTTGGGATAAGACCAAATGTATGTTAATGATTTAGGCACCAATCACTAACCCTTTTGCTTTCAATTGTTTATGTTCTCTGTCTTCATAGTACTCATGCCTGATTTGATCTTCCTATTTATAGGAGAATACTCATAGCTAGTCAAATGGAATTATGAGGATTAATCGGCCCCTTAATCGCCTCATAATTATCCCCATTATAGTCAATAGTGGTTACATGACCAATTAAACGTGGTCATAAAGGTAGTTTTAACTGCCACTTGAATAGGTCAAAGTAGTTACATACTTATCCCAACAGTACTAACTTAGTAACTTGTTCTAGCAGTACTAACTTAGTACTAGTAGTACTAACTTAGTACTAGCAGTACTAACTCTGCTCCAGCAGTACTAACAAAGTACTAGCAGTATTAACTCTACTTCAGCAGTACTAACAAAGTACTAGCAATAGTAACTCTGTGAAGGATTAAACCTTCTGATGAGTTACTCCCAACCACTATCAGAGTCAGGGTAGTCATGGATCTGATGGGTGTATACTCCGTACCTCCTAACCCATTACCAGGTGTGAACTGATCCCTCAAGTGCACTAAATTTTCCAACATAAGACACAAATGTGTAATGGATATGAATGCCTAATCTAAATTATCTTCTTAAATAAGAAGTCTTAAATAAATGAAGATGATAAGTTCCCTTGAATCTTCATATGTGGATATGCTTTGATGGATGTGGATATCAAGATCTCTAAGCTTGCTTTGGTGGATCATAATGGAAGTATGCTTACAAAAAAATGAATGTTAGAGACATTATTGTGGAAAACTAGAAGGGGGGTTGAATAGTTTTACCCTTTTTAATTTCTTTTTCTTTGTTATGTTTGTATGAAATTACTTAATGTATGCAAACAAAATAACAAATAAGTATAGTGCAAGAGAGAAACGATCAAACCACAACACGAGTGTTTATAGTGGTCCGGTCTACAAGGACTCTTTTTTCTTGCCCTACTCCACTCCTTGAGTATCCAACTCGAGAGTTTTCTTCACTAGTTAACAAGCTCCTTTATCCGGCGGAGAAAACCTTTACACGTCACATACAATATTTCTGACACAAAGCTAGATGTCGAGTTTTTTTACAAGGGTACAACCACTCCCGTCACACTATGTATTTTGAGGACTAAAATACTAACCATCACTACAAAGGATTTATGATTGTTTGGTACAAACAATGATGTATAAACAACAACAATTCACACAGTGACAAACTAACAAGCCTTGCAACATTTTGTTGAAGCTTGTAATGCTTTGATCTTCTTGCTACAAAGAAGTTCATTAAAATGAAATATGAATGAGTTAGATATGAATGAAAGAATATATGATGTTGTTTATGCTTGTAAGTGATAAGGAAACAACATGGAGTGGCTTGCTATTTATAGGCAAAAAGCCTCAGCAAGCCACGGATGGGACGGAACCAAATATAGGGTTCCGTCCGTGTACCTGTTTGGTTCCGCGAGGACTGACAGAAAATCAACCAAAATCTTTGTCAAATCTAACCAAAATATTTACCATATCTTTCCATGATTCTTTGAGTACTAATCTAAACAAGATATTCATGATATCTTCCAATGATCTCAATATCTTTCAAAGATCTCAAAGATGATGCATGCCATGATGTAAAAATACATTTCCTATTTTTAGATTAAAATGTGTATGAAAGTGAACTTGTAAAATGTATATACTAGTTAGGTGATGGTTTAACTTTGTGTTTATGAAAGACTTGTGACTATATATGTAAAAGACTTAACTATATTTATGTTTTGCTAAAATAAAGTTTATAATTGTCGTTAACAAAATATAGCAAAGATCGTAAAATATAAATAACGTTTTTTAGATGATATTTGTATTAACAATCTCTCCCTTTTTGTTGAAGACAAAATATAATGTTTATTTTTAAGCAATGAGATAAATAAAGTGCAAGTCTTTAAAATATAGATTAAACTAGTTTTATGCAACTTGTAAATCAATTTAGATGTTTAAATTGTACAAAATGTGTGAGTTTTGAGTTTAATATTTTCTCCCCCTTTTTGTCGAAACAAAAAGAAGAAAAGCGTAGCGGAATGTAGTGCAAGCCCGATCTTGATTAGCTCCCCCTTGGTCAATAATCCCCCTAGTTAGGGTGCCAAGTATAAGATGCATGAATTTTGAGTACTACAAAACAAAGGTTAGTGATAAATAAACCAAACCAACTATATAAAATGTGCAACACAATTAACACATAATAAATATCACAACCAACACACAAATAATCGAATAACATTCATTTAAGTAAAATTCATTTTGACAAAATTCAAAATGATGGGACAAAAATGAATAAAAGTCCTATATCTAGAAAAGAAAAATTAAAAATTAAAAGTAACATGGAAATAAAAATCCTAATAAAAATAGAAAAATAAAGTCCAAAAGCTATAAAGAGTCCATCCTAATATCTTCTATTGTTGTGGAGGATGGGAAAAAGCGTTAAGATGCTCGAGGATGTGATTTAGGATGAACCTCATCTCGTCTTGGAGTTCATGAACCATTATTTTGGTTTTTTTACTAAGATGAGCGGTTCTTTCACACATGGAGCAACCATGGCGAGGGAAGTTTTGTGGTAGACTAGGTTCATTTGTTGTTGGTGGTGGTGGAACATTTTTTTGAGTGGTGGTTGGGATTTGGTGGTATGTTGTTGGCATTGGAGAACAAGACTTCATGTAAATGTATGGCTTCTTGAATGTGGGAGCCTATCATGTTTTTGAAGGTGAGAAGACCATTCATTTCATTGTAGATGTTGCGGAATTCTTGTGAGCTTGGAGGGTCAATCCACATTGATTCATCTATTTGCTATAAGGTAGGGAAATGGGAGTGAGATTGTTGTGTATGAGCTTGTGGTGGAGGTTGATCATGATGTTGATGGTTTCCATAGAGTGGCCCATGGATATCCTTATAAATAGGATGAAAGAATAAGGGTTGTAGTTGAGATGGTTCACAATCAAATGGTTCATCGGGCATTTAAAGATTCCATGGAAGAAAATGATGGTAATGGTGGTGGATTTGTTGATCTTGGAGGTAGGTCTTCTAAAGATTCCAAAAACGGGTGTGGAGAAGTTGGTGGAGTTGCAAAGAGTTCTATAGGTTTTAGTTTTGATGATTTTGGTGGTGATGGTAGTTTTGGTGGTTGAGATGGAGCAGGAGGTGATGTAGTGGCTATAGGAGTTTTTATTGGTGGTGGAGTAGTCACAATGATTTGTGATCTCGGTGTTGGTGTAGGAGTACTAAGAGTTAAGAAATTTTCATCTCGGATGGGAGATGAGATGTTTAAGGGTGAAGAGTCTGATGATGAGGAATTCAAGTTGAGAAAACAACAAGGCTTGACACTTATCCTTGCGGTTCTTCTAGATGGCCTAGCGGGTGATGAGTTGGGTGATTTTGTCATTGTGAAAATGCTTATAAGATGCAAAAGATCAAAGGAAGTAGTGGTGAAGGTGTGAAGAATGTGTATCCTAGAGGTACTAATTTATAGAGTTGAAGATTCATGGAAGAGTGTGTTTGGATTTGATGTTAAACCATACAAAAATGGAGGTTTCTAATGATTTGGAAGTGGTAGAGAAGGTTGTCTAATCATCAAAGTCAATCCAATGGAAGGGTGTTGAGTGATATAAGTAAGATATGTAGTAAATGAGTTGCAATTATCACAAAATCTTTCATGTCAAGCACCCACGGATAGCAAGGAACCAAATATAGGGATCCTTCCTTTATGGAGAAAGGTTCTTTGATTGATATTTGAGAAATTTCAAATTTTGGTAGGAAATGATTTTCCTATTGGTCTAAGTGAGCTAAGATGATCTTAATATGAGGGAATAGCAATAAAAAGTATTTTAGTAACAAGAATGAGTGATCTAGAGTGCGGGATTAAAAGGAAAATTTAAAAAAATAAAAAAATAATAGTTGTTGACAGGCGGAACCATGAATTTGGTTCCGTCTGATCCGTCAGTCTAATTTGGCGGAGCCAAAATTTTGGTCAGACGGAACCCTATTTTTGGTTCCGTCTGATCCGCCATGCTCAAATCCTTAACAGAGGGCAAAAATAAGTACCCGAACCCCGTTCAAATCTCGTAAATTTTCCTAAAACTTATGTAACTAATTAGATGTGATAAGAAAATAACAATAACACAGGTATTAACACACGTAAAGGCAAAGATCAAGCAGGGGCTAATAATTTCACTTATAGAGTGAAAAAGGAAAATTGATAACATCAAGATGTTATCTACCTGCAAGACAAGGTTAGTTCACATAATCGTTCAAAGTTAAGTTATCATCCTAAGAAAAGACAAATACACAATACATCATTGTTTTAAAGCAAATGTACCAAACACTCATAAACCCGCTCATTGCCTATCTAGCTTCTTGTTGATCTTGGTTAGGAACCTTTCGATGCACTTGAACATTCCTCTTGTCTGCTTGAACTCTTCCGATAGGTTTTCAAGAACTGGAAGTTGTTGAAAGTAGTCTTGATTGCGTGGTTTTGTAACCTTACAACAGGTTTTACCTCTCGAGGGATCTCAAGAGGCTTACAACCCCACCAGGCAGTGTACCTGACCGATGTAGTATAGTGTAGTGGTAAGTACGGGGGATTGATCGTTCTCCACAGGGAATAGTGTTCGTTAGGTATGAAAGGCTACTCTAATTAGGTCTAAGGGTTGAGGAAGATTCTTTTTTGTGTTTTTATAGTTTTTATGAAAGCAAGTAAAATCTCGGTTTTGGTAGAGTGGGCGGAATTAGTTGCTAGTCAACTAACCCAAATTACTACGAATGCAAATAAAATAAAATAACAAAAATGAAATGTGGTGAGAAACTTATGTGTAGAGAAATGTGTTTACTTAGATTTCCTTACTCCCTAACTATCTTTTACCGGTTAATTAGTGTGTATTAGTCGCGTGGATGACGGGTGTATTCCTTAATACCATTCGTGGGGTGGCGTACTTACTTCCCCAACTCTACAAGCTCCTACTTCACTCCTATGTCGAGCCGGCTAGGAAGTGTTAGGAATATAAATATTCATATGAAGGTTCGGTCACCCCGAGCATCTAATTAGCATTTATACAGCTCGTAGGCTTATATATATTAGCTTAGTATTATTAGTATTATTAGTTTTATTAGATTAGTCGTATCTATATTTGTGGAGTGGGTCGGGGCTTTCCCCACTGTCAGCTCACTTCACAGCCCACTAGGGGCACTATTATTAGGAAGTATAAATACCCCTTCCCACACTTGGGAAGGGTTGGAACTCTTGTCACAATTAATCTAATTCACAGATTTTCACATAGTTCCCTCTCTCTCTAAAACTTCTCTCTACCAACTAACTCAAATGGGTTTCTTGATCTTTCAAGATCCAAGGCCACCCGAATGGATCCACACAATCAAGAAGGTTATTTCCTACAATTGGTATCAAGAGCCATGGTTTCATCTTGGTCAGATCTGTGGTCCATGGTTTGGTTCGGTTGATTGTGTGGTTTTTATTTTTTATATTCTTTTCTGGATCGAACCATGATTGCTTCTCTTAATTGTGCTGTTCGAGTTCAAATCTGTTTTTGTCTAACTGTTTTTACTTGTTATATTTCATAGTGGGCTTCAAACTGTTCTATGTCATATTTTATGATTGTGAACCTTAGTGGTTGTGGGCTCACAACAATGTTGGTGTGGCAGATCTGTGGAGTTGTGTTGCTTTCACTTTTTATTAATCCACAAAGTAAGTCAAGAAGACTAATCAGTTTGTACATTAAATCCTTTGTTGACTTGCTTTTGCTCTCTTTCTATCCTGTTTGAAATGGTAAATCAGTTTGTACATTAAGTAAATGTGCTTATACAGCCTCGTTCTTGTCTCTCATCTTGGGTCATGTTTGCAAATACTTGCTCGAATCATTTCAAGTATAACTGCTTGGACCTTAACTGTGTTGGATTTGTGGTATATACTATTCAGTTACTAATATATCTTGTTGTTGGTCGTGTTTGTGGTGTGATTAACATTACGGGTTTTGAGTTCTTGGTAGCTGCTGGTGTGTAAAATGATGAATTTCTTGGATGCGGTTTGTGTATGACTTTTTGGATGGTGTTTGGCTGTTTGCCAAAAATGGGGTAAAAGACAAAAAGGTGAGTGTGACAGCTTTGACTGGTCAAACGCGGTTTGTCTTTTGGCTCACAGACTCGGTTTGTCTGTTTAACCCTGGACTCGGTTTGTCCATAATATCATGTACTCGGTTTGTCTAAATACTCACCAACTCGGTTTGTCTGTACAACCATGAACTCGGTTTGTATGTTTAACTTCGTACGCGGTTTGTATGTACAATCACGGACTCGGTTTGTGTACATATTGTATACTCGGTTTGTCTGCTAAGTTATGGACTCGGTTTGTGTATTTAAGACGACGCGGTTTGTCGACTCGGTTTGTCCTGCTACTAGGTCAAATGTGATCAATGAAATATCAAAATGAAAGAAGCAGTTAAGCAAACACAAACCAAACAAACAACACTTACATATAACCCAACTGAAAAGCACTACATTCCTCAAACAATCCACGATTCGATACATATTCTAAAGACACAACAACAACGAATTCACAATCGAACAACAAATCCAATACTACTCTAATACCCATCACCACTTCATCTAAAACACTACAACAACACTTATTCATACTACATCAATTTACAAATATCAATATCCCTACAAGATCTCAGCTCATGTTTTTCGTGGTAATCATACATATACCAAGACCGTTGAAGGCCTAACACACGAAATTAAAACATCATCGATCTATATTTGTGAAGCATAGCTTCATTTTATATACGATACAAGAAAGAAAGGAAAATAACAAATCTGTTTTTTCTCTTTTCTTTGTTCGTTCATAATAAGACACCTACCTGAGATCTTATAAAATATCTTGAAGCCGGGTCTTTGTAGATGATCTCGAACTGAAATAAACAAACAGGCGTTTGTGTTTGTGAATCGTATTGAGATGCAAGCTAATCGAATGGTTTGTGGTGATTCGTTTATGGTGTGATTTGGATAGAAGGGTATGACTGAGATTGATGAATATGAGTCCGAGTTGAGTGATAAGGGTGGCGGATGGTGTACTATGTGATTAGGGTTTGAGTGGTTGGGGATAATTGATTGCTGCGTTTTTTTTGGTTGGCAGGGATGGGGGGCGGAATGTTTGATGAGGATGTATTAGGGTTTATCTTAGGAGATAAGTGGGTATTAATACAGAATCAGTAGGGCAATGGGTGATTTGGATCGGGTACTATTTCATGACATGGGCCGAGTGAATTTGGTTGTTTGTATCCGGATTGGGCCGAGTGAATTGCTATCCTAAATAGAGACCGGGCTTGTGTGTTTGTTACCCAACATTTGTGTATTTGTGTATTGTGAACACAAGTAAATAGGAAACATGGAATGATGTCATGACTCCGATTATTCTGATTACCAAATTGAGTTTTGGCTGATGTTGGATGTGAAATATTGGATTACAACAAGCCTTTATGACGAATGTTTGTGTTAATTATGGTTGGGGTGCTTATAACTTTGGTACTTTGGTTGCTACAAAATTTCACAAGAATTCACATGTCACGGATAGTATTTGGGTTTATGAATGTCAACGTGGTTACAGAGTTGTGGATTTGGCTGCACGGTCCTATTAGTGCCTACGACTTGAGTGAGCATGCAATTTGATATTTACGACTTGAGTTACAGTTGACAAAGTGCAATTTGATTAATTGTGATTTGTCAAGTTGCGTTTTAACTGATTGCGACTTGACGGATTGCGACTTGACCAGTTACGATATGACGTTGCAAGTTGACACTTGCGATTTGACTTATTGTGACTTGGTTGATTGCAATCTGACTTGTTGCAATTTGTCAATCTGTGACTTGGCCTGTTGCAATCTGATCAAGTTGTGATTTGACTTCTGTGACTTGAAATTCGAAGATTGGTATTGCACCTTACTCTTGGGTATTCTGGTTGATTTCACGGTTTCTCTTGTAAATTTTAGAAAATCCCGCGAAAGATTCGATTTCTCGGTTTAAATCTCAAGAGCTGTAAAATCCCGTGAAATTAATATTGGACAAGTAGGCTAGACTTGGATGTTGACATAATGAAACATACGGGGTTTGACTGCTTTTTCGGGATAAGTTTGTGCTTCAAGATCAGCAGGAATTGGGAAATTATGGTAACTTGGTTGGTTTGTTAATTCACGGGTTGGTGTACTTAGTGTCACAAACATCTCGGGGTGGATGGATGCACGATGTTTGTTGACCCTTGCTCGAGCGTATTTAAGGTGGTTAGACCTGGATGTTCAAGAAGTGGATATATACAATAAAGGATGGAAGGTTGGGTATATATCACTACCTATATTTAAAGGAGTTACGTTGTTGTGCTCAATATAGGTTCTAAATCACAATATGCAATTTAAGGTGATTAGACTTGGATGTTCATGAAGTGGATATATACAATTAAGGATGGAAGGTTGGGTATATATCACTACCTATATTTAAAGGAGTTACGTTGTTGTGCTCAATATAGGTTCTAATTCATAATTTAGTGCAAGTTTAAGTCGCGGACTTGTTCTTTATCAAGCTTCATCAAGTGATTGTTGTTTCTCAAGCTTCTAATGGGATTGTTGTTCAAGATCTTCTCAAGAGGTAGTCAGGCTTAAAGACAAGAGGTGATTTGTTTGGAGACATGTTTTAACCTTTTACTCACTTTAAAGTCATATGCATTTCATCAAGCGGTTTTGGCATATTTCGAGCTTCAATGAATTGTTAATCTACTAAACCATTGATGATGAGGAAAGCAAGGGGTTACTACAAGAGAGTCTTAATCACCATCTTCGTTGCAGTAGTTTCATTTGTCTCTTTCCATGTTTTGTGCCTGACAAATTCACAAACATCACGGACTCTCAGCTTTGGCAAAAAGGTCATTTCATGTCCTTTTTGAGGGGGAGAATTATCGCAAGTTTCCTAGAAGTTCCGTCTCCAGCGATGTGAATTTTAGCGGTTCCGGTTACAGCGGGTCAGATCGTAGCGATTCAGGATTCAGTGGTTCAGTCTACAGCAGTTTGAAGCTTACTGTTGTGCAGTTAGTTCTTGAATTTATTTCTCAGATAAATCTCAAGAACTGTAAAATCCTGTACACAGTACGACAACTATGATAGGACTGACTATGAGTCATGGGCACCTCTAAGAATCATGTTTCTTCTCTTTTTGGCTAGTCAACAGCACAAGATGATCACGAAGTTAATCTGGTATTCTTTATTTGTGATTGAAGTTGAATTTCACGAAGGCGTCTACTTATTTTATCTTGAAGTCGGGGTTGGTTGGATGCATGACCTTCAATGATAACTTGCTCGTGCGTAAAATTTAAGTTGAAGACTTGGGTTATCTAGTTACCAGTAGTCGGGGTAACTATCACTTAAGAGTTATTGGAGTACTCAGTGTCACACGTCAATGACGATGTCGATAATCGCAAGAGGTGTTAATGTCTCATACTGTGGTTGGGTATTGAGCACTTAGAGATTTGCTTGGAGCATTAATTCTCTACACCGTTCTTCCAACATTAGTGCAAGCTTAAGTAACAAATTTGAGGACGTCTACTTCAGTTTTCAGTATTGGTATATCGGGCTTTCTTCATCGAGTGGTCACTAATCTATGTACAAGGTTGATTAGTTGGCCAAAGGTTTTAAAAGTTGTGATGTGTTCTGTAATCTTCACAAGATATTCTTTACCCAAACTGATGTTCACCTAAAATCAAAATCAGTCATGCCACATTCAATCTGTTACTGCCTCACGGTTTCTTCTTGATTTTGTAAAATCCCGAGAAAGAACCTATTTCTCGGTTTAAATCATAGATTCGTAAAATCCCGTGATGATGGACTATGCGCTCTTAACCATGATCGGGTTAAAACCATTATCAAAGTTCAGTTAAAGCATCATGAAGGGCTAGATTTGAGCATTAACCACAAGACGTGACTACGGCGTTGATTCATTATTATTTATTTGAGGCTGAAGTGAAATTTCATGGGTGCGTGTACTTAGCATCTGAAGATATCGGGGAGGTTGGATGAAGATTCTTCGAGATCCTTGTTCGAGCTTTCAATACAATGACAAGGACTTGGATATCTAGTTATTTTTTCTTTCTCCCTATTACAAAATAACTATCACTTTAAGGAGTCACGTTGTAGTGCTCAGTGTCACACGCAGTTGTGGATATCCAAGAGGTGATGTACGTCTTATACTTGATGGTTGGTTGGTTGAAGAGTATAGAGTACTTAGGGATTCGATGTTGCACGAAGTCTCTACACCGCTCTTTGTCACGCATTAGTACAAGTTTAAGTCACAAGTTCGGGTTATATTACTTCAGTATCAAGTTCATCATATTGGGTTTTCTCCATCAGTGGTCACGACATCAAGCCGACAGAATGATAATGGGGTTGGTAACGAGTTAGATGAGAGAAGAAGTAAAGAGAGAGATTATGACGTCTGTACAAGTCAGTGCAGGCCTCGCTCTTCAACATTATGACGTCTGTACAAGTCAGTGCAGGCCTCGTTCTTCATCAAATGACGTTTGAACACAGCAGTTCAAGCCTCGTTCTTCATCATATGACGTCTGTACAAGTCAGTGCAGGCCTCGCTCTTCAACATAATGACGTCTGAATACCTCAGTTCAGGCCTCGTTCTTCAAAGAAAAGAAAAGTGTACGCTTGAGTGCACTTTATCTTCAAAAGAAGAGGAGTCTTCTTATTAATGGCCATTCTCATCAACAAGATTCATGCTCTTTCCGTGCTTATTCAATCTTCAAGTGGATCGGCGCATATTGGAGTATTCTTTTATTCACGTATTCAACCAAAAATTGCAGTTGACAGGCATATGCAATTTTTGAGGGGGGGAAAGGGTGAATAAACAACGTGTTAGTCTTCAAGAACCGTCAAGCGGAGTTCCTTATCGTTGATGGTATTCATATTCACTAGTTCAATCATCAAAAAGTTGCAGTTGGCAGGCATATGCAATTTTTGAGGGGGGGAAAGGGTGAATATGATTCTACATGTTGATTGATGATTGAGAAATGGTCATACGACTCCTGAATACGTCAGTTCAGGAGTCGTGCAAACCATGGTTCTCCAACACATCTTCTTCCTCTATCAAGGTGTTGAAGAACATGGTCAAGGAATGCTAATCTACATCGTCTCACGGGCTGGTACAATCAGTAACAAAGGGTTTCTAGTCAATGCTTCATGCACACTTCATTAGGCTGCATGTACACATCATGATGATGATTCCGATTAATCGTAACCATCATGGGGGAGAGAAATGTGTACACCAAGGACGCACAACAGGTTCACGTGATCAGGGCTTAATATCCAGGATGGATAAATACTGTAGATGATCAGTGGTTCAACTTGTTACCTTGGTATTAACGTTTCACTGTTACGTCATGGGCTGATTAATCGTAACCATCAGGGGAGAGAGAATGTGTACATCAAGGACGCACAACAGGTTCACGTGATCAGGGCTTAATATCCAAGGATGGATACATACTATAGATGATCAGTGGTTCAACTTGTTACTTCGGTGTTATACTAAAGACTGAAGAAGGTCGAGTCGTCAGTCTACTCTACATTCTCTGTTGGGAGTTATCTTCTCATGTGTATGCTGCGGGCTGATGGGTTATATGTAAGGTTACTGGAAGGCATTTGGTGAGATGAAGATGATTGGTATTCTATCCCTCCACATTGGGCAATCTTGAAGAAGGTCGAGTCTTCAGTCTTCTCTACATTCAAGAATGTTGAGCTCTTTTCTTACAACTTGATATTTAACTTAATCCCATGACAGTTCTTGTTTGATGAGTTGTGGAGTTAAGTTAGGTTCAAGTTGTTCCGTAGTTTAAGGTTTGGTTCAACTTGATTTTAACCTAATCTCATGACAGTTCTTGTTTGATGAGTTGTGAGGTTAAGCTGAAATCAAGTTGTTTCTGGGCTTAAATTTGTGGTTTAACTTAACCTCATGACAGTTCTTGTTTGATGAGTTGTGAGGTTAAGCTAGATTTCAGTTGAG
Organism: Artemisia tridentata subsp. tridentata; assembly: GCA_021014915.2. Taxonomy (NCBI): domain Eukaryota; kingdom Viridiplantae; phylum Streptophyta; class Magnoliopsida; order Asterales; family Asteraceae; genus Artemisia; species Artemisia tridentata. The sequence continues at coordinate 190,243,415 of CP139505.1, read as the reverse complement.
GCTCAACTTAAACTACCGAAAAGATGCCTAAGGTTTTTGACGGCGTCACTCTAGGACGGGAGTGTTAGAAGATTAAAGACGGCATGCATTTGGTTATCAAAAGTCTTCTTCATATCTCGGGCGTTCATCCAAAGTCTTCTTCCTATTATGGGTGATCGTCAGAGGTTGTCAGATTGGGGGAAAGCACTAATTAGGGGAGAGTGAAAAGCCAGAATCATTCCCTGATTAAATGTGCTCACGTTACTCTTCAGCAAGTTAAATGATGGAAGCGGAAAAGATTCAGAATGCTGAGGAGTAATGGTTTCTGGTTCGTATCCTTGTACATATATACCTATTCATACATTATACCATATTGTAAATAGATATATAGAAATCATGCTAATTGTAAATAGAGAAACTTAAAACCAGAAAATCCATAAAAATTGAAAAATAGAAAATACCAAAAATAGTTTCACCTAGGCATGTCTTCTGTTTATCGATAACATTTACGGACTTAGAAATGTCATTCAATAATGGCACGGGTCTTTAAATGAAGCTCGAGCAGAAGTTAAAAAGGATGGTTAAAACATGTCTAAATGGCTTGCTATTACTTTAGATAGCAACCCGCGCTTTAAACTGGGGAAAGCACGTCGCCAAAAAGACGGCTGTTCCTCCAACTGGGTGATGTTCACCTGGGCATGGATTACTTTATATCCATGTTTCCTGATTTGATGTACGTTTCAGTGCATCATTTCTTGTAAAAGAAGAGAAATCTTCTTAGTATAACAAATAGTTTTCATTCTATGATTCTTCTGAAAATTATTTGTGAGACACTTGGTGAATATGTGTTGTATGAAATTTGGTTATACTTGGATTATGCATAAAATTTGTCACTCAATCAACGACTACAAAACCTCATGACAGTTCTTGTTTGATGAGTTGTGGGGTTAAGCGTGATTTTAGTTGAGGTTCAACTAGAATACGGGTCATTGATTGAGGGGGAGAGTGAATTCAAATTTTATATCATCAAACGGGTTTCTTGATTAATACATGACTCTTAGAAAAGGTTTTGCAGTTAATGGGGTATTAGTTGAAGAGGATATTGCTTAAACATATCAAATGACCAAGTGTGTTAGTTGCTAGAAAGTTTAGGACATTATGTGCAATTTGCTTGTAGTATCCTAGCTTCATATAACTAGAAGGTTCATTTGTATCTCTTTGGAATCCTCGTTCAATACCCTAGATACTTTAAGACTCAAAACCTAAAAGAAGTTAGAAAACCCATTAAGTTTGATGTTCTTGAATGCCCCAATGACATTTGTATGATCTGAATAAATGAGTTTCAATTGTTGTTTGACTTATGTTAATCGATTGCTGCTCAAGAGTTGTCGATATTGTGCTTATGCTATCAGGATTTGTTTAGGTGTATTGTTATCATGCGTGAATCATGTTCCTAAGATCCTGAGTTGAATATTGAAATGTGTGTGAATTGCCATGTGCATGATTGCTATTTGTTCTTCATGCTAGATAGTGGTTTGACGTAGTTCCTGATTATGGTTTGATTATAAGATGAACTTGGTATTATAATGTGGCAAGCTGCTGAAGGGTAGCTATTAAGGAATAGTGTATCTGTATGTATGTATATCTGTGTTGATATTCTTATGCAGATTCCATAGCCAAAATGAATGTGCCAGTTCCCATTCTAACCATTTGATCAGACGTTCAAACTCTATTGATTGGCTCGGAATTCACCACGACAACAACAACGGCAGTAGCAACAACAACAACAACAACACCATCATCAAAGTCGACTTATGCATAACAAGCAGTGAATCTCCCTCTTAGATTAAGGGGGAGCAAAGTATGTTTCATCATCAGAACATGTTAAACCTGACCACATTTTCTCCCATGTTTTCTAAATTATTTAAATCAATTGGGATCACAAATCTCAAAAGGTTTGAAATTTTTGATCGGGGGAGAGAATGTGATTTAAATATGAAACCTGATGAAAATGTGATGTTTTGAACTTAAACGTTAGGCTCTCCCATATGTGCTAAACTCTTTCGTATATCGATGCACATATTGAGGGGGAGCAAATGAACAAAAAGGATTTGGCATAGCATGAGCAAGGCTCAGACTTCACCAATGAATTGACGATAGCTAAAGTCAGTAGTCGAAAGGACATGTCCTGGACGGGTAATAATTTCAAGCCAGTTTATCTGGTGATGTAAGCGTGTCTCGCAAAGGACGTGTCTGAGTAGAATGTACCGATTTCGAGCGATCTTCCTTGAATGTGATCTGGACGGGTAATAATTTCAAGCTAGTTTACTAGTGATGTAAGCGTGTCTCGCGATGATCATGTTCTTGGAAAATCAATCAATTCAAAAGTGCGAGCTTCACCTGACATGTGCAAATTTATAAAACAATCATTTGAGCACATGTTGAGGGGGAGCATTTGAAAAATATAAAACTCTCAAGTGTTTGCAAAAATGTGTTTCAGAATCATGAACACTTTGAGAGATTTTTCAAAGATTTGGTTTATGGCAATCGTGGAAGTACACCAAAGACCGACCATTTTAATTAATGCATGGAGTTATAAGGATGGTTAGGTTAGGCTCAAGTTCCCACGATCCCGCCAGAGCCGGAGGGATCTACCCAGGGACAATCCACTAGTTAGTGTAGAAGTCCTTAGGTATGATTAAAAGGGAGAAAAGTGTGATTAAGGGAAGAGTGCCGACTGAGATGGAGCTAGTACTGGAACAAACCCAACAAGGTACTAGTAATGAAGTCTCGGTAAGCACTGAAGGGGTTGAAGAATGAAAAAGAATTGTAAAGATAAAGGGTGAAAAGAAATAGCCCTCCTTACAACTTAGGCAGAAACCGGGTCAATACATATGCTGTCAGAATCACTTAGTTGATTGCTGGCATTGAAGACAAAGTATCATGGACCCAGTGATACGCTGCACAACCCTCCCTAGCCACTCAAGGTCCCTCAAAGGATTCTTGTTTCAATTGTCACGGAGTTCAATACATTCCTATCGTCTCTCTCACTCCGAGTTAGATGATATTGAATAGGTGGCAGTTCTCTCCAGCCTCCGCTCACTAAATCAAAACGCACTATCGAGTCTAGAGCCACGAGATGCATAAAAAGATCTCATAGGAACACAAATTATTTCTACACTGGGTGTTCAACTTTAAGGACACCAGTTGTAAACTTATGAGTCCTACGCAGATCTTAGCAATCTGCCAGAACATTTATGAGAGAATCTACAATTGTAATTCTCAATGATTGAATGGAAATTCCTGCCAGGGTCAACATCAAGCAGCCCTGAAAGCAGGTCACTTCGGTAGTCCTTTATGGATTACGCTTAGTGATCGCGGCGGTTTCAAACGGTCTACAGTCGTGGAGTGATCTCCAGCGACTCACCTAATCGTTGATGTGCTACGGTTCGATCTTAAAAAGCCCTCTGTGGGTTTTCGATTAGGAACGGTCTTGGTAAGGATTAGAGAGAGTTTTCACACTATGCTGTTAACAATCTCGAAGTCCGAACCTGTAAGTACCGGATGTTTTATTGCTAACTGTCGTATGCAGGAACTTCTGGCGATTGTAGCTGATTGCTGTTGCAGCTGTTTGCGGTTGTAGCTGATTGAAGTTGCAGCTGAATGCGGTTGTAGCTGGTTGCAGTAAAGATGCCAATCCTCTACCACATGTTCACACTACATCATCATTGTAACTCAAGAATGTCATGATCAACCTAAAAGACCTTTTACACGGCTTCCGCAAACTCTGATGCTAAAGATCATGACACCAAATAGTGTGAGCATGTCGGCTCAAAGATTTACACAACACGTGGAGACATACTACCAAAAGATGACTTAAAGACAAATGCTGGATGATAAATTCGAAGAATACTCAAAGATCATCCAAGATAGAAGAAATGTCATCAAAAGATCACTGCTGAAAGCACAAAGATACAAGACTTTGAAGAATCAAAGACTACGAGCTATAAAGACAAGTTCAGAAGAAAGAATGCTAGAATTCGAATTATTATTTCCGGGGTGACCTCCCTTAGGGGGAGATTGTTAGGAATATAAATATTCATATGAAGGTTCGGTCACCCCGAGCATCTAATTAACATTTATACAGCTCGTAGGCTTATATATATTAGCTTAGTATTATTAGTATTATTAGTTTTATTAGATTAGTCGTATCTATATTTGTGGAGTGGGTCGGGGCTTTCCCCACTGTCAGCTCACTTCACAGCCCACTAGGGGCACTATTATTAGGAAGTATAAATACCCCTTCCCACACTTGGGAAGGGTTGGAACTCTTGTCACAATTAATCTAATTCACAGATTTTCACATAGTTCCCTCTCTCTCTAAAACTTCTCTCTACCAACTAACTCAAATGGGTTTCTTGATCTTTCAAGATCCAAGGCCACCCGAATGGATCCACACAATCAAGAAGGTTATTTCCTACTTCACTCCTATGTCGAGCCGGCTAGGAAGCTCCTAACATGGGATCACTAGAATTCGCTTGTGCATTAAATACAACCATAAAAACCTTTAGTACGCATTTGGTTCATGTTTCTTAAGACGTTCAAGCAAGTTACCGAATAGGAAGTTAGCCAGTTTTCTTAAGCCTAACATAGATAAACAATCATCCAATACAACTAACAACACACTAACAACCAATAATCAATAGCTAAGTTTCATTAGATCTAAGCAAACACAAGATAAATTTAGCCTAACATGTTAAACAAAAGACAAGAACAAGATAGAATCAAACAACACATAGACATATTGAATGATTAATTGATAACTTATCTTTCAATGAAACATGGAAGATCTCAAGGCAAAAAGCCCTGAAAAAGTAGCTAAATTCGTCCTAGGGTTTTATCCCAAAATTCCACACACTAAGCTCTCCTTAATGACAAAAGATTAGAAAACTATATATAGATTTTTGGATCTGACGGCGTCACCTTATGGAGTGTGACGCCGTCACCTCGCCGCTTTTAGGGTTCCCGGATGACCATCTTGACGCCGTCCCTCTTTAGCTCTTCAAAAATCCATTCTGGCTTATCAAGGCTTGACGCCGTCTAACAATGAACGTGACGCCGTCCCCTTATGATTTAAGCCGTGACGCCCTTGATCAAGTTAAAGCGTGACGCCGTCAGAATTCACATGCTATTTTCACTGGCTTATCATGAGTAAATTTCACGTCCAACTTTTCTTGCCAAAGCATGACGCCGTCCAGAGTAAATTGTGACGCCATCAAGAGTAACTTTTAGCTGATTTTTGAGACTTTGTCGTTTTCTTCACTTTTATGCTCCAAAAACGTCCAAAATGCCTCCTTTTCCAGATTTCTCCTCAAAAGTACCTAAAATGACAAAAGGAACGATTTAGGGCAATATTTGATCAAATAAATACGATTTAAGGCTTAAATGACCCCTTAAAAGCGGTACACTTTTCGCCTCATCAAATACCCTTACACTTGAGATTTGCTTGTCCTCAAGCAAATGCGCTTTTATTCTAATCAAAATACAAGTTAGGGGTCATTTAATGCTAACATAAAAGTAATTACAACAAATAATCGTTCCACTTCAATCATAATAAGCACGGAGATTATAAACTAGCACCTCACAAGTAGTGTTTAGATACTCACATCTCTCAAGTGTCATCAAAATAAATCTCATAAATGAAAACGGAAAATATCTCTCACTACCTGTCATAGCAAATAGATTACCATAGGCTTGGGAAAGGATCGAAAACCTCCTCCACTAGGCGTAAGCACCTAAGATAAACTATCAAAGAGGGCTTTTAAATGGGTTATAACGTTAGGTGTAGGGAAAAGGAAAACACGGTTTTGTTGGATAAAGGATATTTTACTGGTGGCGAGTTAAAAATCTTGATCAATTACATGTACTATACAACGTTGCTAAGCCAAGACTAGACTCGATCTTAAGCTAGAAACGAAATAACAAAATAACAAAAACATAAAATAAACATAAAATGAAACGGGATGGTAGTCCGTATGTTTTTTCTATTTTTCATTTTCTCATTTTTTTTGTATTTTTCTTGATTTTTTTTTTTTTTTTTTTTTTTTTTTTTGCATACACTTTTGCCCTACCATCCAAAATAATACATCATAGGGGCATTGCATCCCCCTTACACTTGAATTTTTACATAACTTTACAAATACTAATCTAATGACTCGAATTAAGGGAATTGAAAAACTTGGAGTACTTTTAAAACATTTAGCACATATGGGGGTAATAAATGATGTTCTTCCCCATTACTCCATTACACTAGTACTTTACCCATGAGTCCCAATCGTCCCAAAACAATATGTACAAGGATATGACTCGACTTAGCAACCATGTAATCAACTAGATAATTAACTTGGGTTTAAACAAATGTTGTAACAATAATGCACTAAAAATGAGTGCATACAAGGTAGGCTAAGGCGATTTGGGTGTACATTTAAGTGGGGTGTAAACAAATTCTTCCTTTAAGTAAAATGCTTAAAGGTCGAAACGAAAAGATAGGCTCTGAGGGGTGTACTAGGGGCATCGTGTACTAAAAATGAGTACAACGCAAAGGGTGTGGGAGAATTACTTGACCAATGTAGCCAAAATAATTATAACAAAAACACAGGTGTAAAACAATGGGTTAATCCTAATGCCTCTTATCATGTAGTAAATCTAACTACACGAATGTAGTCTCACTTGTGGCTTCGGAATGGTCCTAACGCAAGTTCTAGAATCTAAGTGCTACCGGTACACACATCATAGCATAAATGCTTTTCCTACCAATTCTAGGGGCGAACCTCACATATTTGGGGTGGAAAATTTTTTAGTGGTACGGTTTTTGTGCTAGTCATATAACTCCTATCCGTGAGACGCTCATTAAGATCAAAGTTTCACTCCTATATGTTGTAAAAAATTTTAAATTTGGCACTAAAATTACCTTAACAGGTATTTCTCTCAGTTTTATTACACATCTACTATTAAACAAACAAAAATCAAGCGCAATTGTATTCTCTAAAATCGTACTTTTACCCTCCCCTTACACTTAAGATGAACATTGTCCCCAATGTTCAAATAATAAGATGTAAAAGCAAAAAGTAAAAGAATGAAATCAAATACTCCCCTGATTCGCTCGGTGGATAATGAAATTACACGGTTAAATCTTCCTCCAAAGAGAATGTTGAAGCTCCATGACTAATGCATCGCCACAAGCTTGATTCCATAAACATCTCCTTGTCCAAAATAACCTGTTAAACCTGAGAAAACAAACACGAAAACCTGCATAACATCGGCGGGAAAAATCTATATATAAGGATATAATGCTTGTGGAATGATAATTTTGCAGATTCCTGGAGATTATAAGTTGGAGATTTAATAAAAACTTTTTATGAAAACAAAACTTTCAAAAATTTCTGGAAATTAAATCTGACGCCGTCAGGTTATAACCCCTGACGCCGTCAGAAATGACCTGACAAAAATTTTCATTTTAAGTTTCCGGAAAATTTCTGGAAAAACCTTTACCTTACTTCCTGGAAATCCTGCAAAACATCATTATGACTCGATACAAGCATTTGACTCAAACACACACTAATATGTATGTTAATTTATTATTATTATGATTCATGTTAATTTGTGTTCTAATAAACCGATTTAGATTTCCCTTACACTTATCTTTTGCAAAATACCTTTATATGTAGTTAAGACGAAGTTAAAAACAACATAAAGCATTTTCACAATTTACTTTTGAACATGAATCAATAATGATAAAAATTAAACACACATACGGGAAATAAAATCAAACAAACAAATAAATGAACACACAAAGCAAATAAAACAAATAAAGCTTGGGTTGCCTCCCAAGAAGCGCTTTTCTTTATTAACGAGTCTTGTAGCTAGACTCAAAGTCACGGGGTCTACGTTTTTCCGTTTTGCTTCTCAATTGCCCCTCTAATCATCCTAACAACCTCCATATCAATTTTGTATTTAGGTCCAAGGTTTAAGCAATCTTTATAATAAAGGCTTCTCCTATTCCAAACATGGTCCATGCCTTTTTCTTTATCCTCTTCATTGATGTCCTCAATCGCACCAATGTTGTCCATGTCAAATCGAGGCACAAAACGAAACTCATTAACCCGATAAGGCATCCTATATGTGATCCTATCTATGTGATTAGAAAACTGAACCGTGCCTTTCAAACGGTCATACCTTAAATTGGATGCTTCGATAAATGGCTTACCTAACACAACGCGAGATAGGCGGCAGTCAACAACACTTGCCATATCTTCTAAAATCATGAAGTTGGTGACAAAGGTAAAGCTCCCAACAAGGATATGTATATCCTTAATTCTTCCAACGAAGTTACAAACTCCGCCTGGACACTTGGGGTCCATCCTAGGCTCAAGTGGTGTGTTTATGATTTGGCTATAGAGGCCTGAGGACATAACGTTGATTGGGGATTCACAGTCAATGTAAGCATGCTCAACGTATTGGTACCCAATCATACATGGTATCTTCACATTCCCGGGATCACCTCTCTTAATCTTTGGGTCAATTCTAACAAAAGGTGGTCGAGGGTTATCAACTAGGTTGTTATAGTAAGCAATCTCCTCCTTAGTGGGGTATTCATTGAAATAATCATCAAACCTAGGATCTACCTTCACTTCCTCAATTTTCTCAATCAACTTATCAACCGTAAGATTATTACGTTCTAAGTAATTATCTGAGTATATGGCGGTCCCTAAGTTGTTCAAGGCATAATCAAGCTCTATATCAATCATTCTACTGAGCTCCCTGAGCTCACTAATCTCATTCTCAAGTTGGCTACGCAACAAAGCCACTTCGCCAGGTGTAAGGGGTGGATTCGCGTTTTCCATAATGGCAAACTGAATAGTTAATGAAAATCTGTTACGAACAAAAGCACAAAGAAAATAGATAGACTAAAGAAAACCTAGAAAAATAAAACAAAAATCTCACTAGAAAGGAATCTAGTGAGTAGACCTAATAGAAATAAAAATTCAACCTAAACAATAACTATTCCCCGGCAGCGGCGCCAAAAACTTGATTGCGTGGTTTTGTAACCTTACAACAGGTTTTACCTCTCGAGGGATCTCAAGAGGCTTACAACCCCACCAGGCAGTGTACCTGACCGATGTAGTATAGTGTAGTGGTAAGTACAGGGGATTGATCGTTCTCCACAGGGAATAGTGTTCGTTAGGTATGAAAGGCTACTCTAATTAGGTCTAAGGGTTGAGGAAGATTCTTTTTTGTGTTTTTATAGTTTTTATGAAAGCAAGTAAAATCTCGGTTTTGGTAGAGTGGGCGGAATTAGTTGCTAGTCAACTAACCCAAATTACTACGAATGCAAATAAAATAAAATAACAAAAATGAAATGTGGTGAGAAACTTATGTGTAGAGAAATGTGTTTACTTAGATTTCCTTACTCCCTAACTATCTTTTACCGGTTAATTAGTGTGTATTAGTCGCGTGGATGACGGGTGTATTCCTTAATACCATTCGTGGGGTGGCGTACTTACTTCCCCAACTCTACAAGCTCCTACTTCACTCCTATGTCGAGCCGGCTAGGAAGCTCCTAACATGGGATCACTAGAATTCGCTTGTGCATTAAATACAACCATAAAAACCTTTAGTACGCATTTGGTTCATGTTTCTTAAGACGTTCAAGCAAGTTACCGAATAGGAAGTTAGCCAGTTTTCTTAAGCCTAACATAGATAAACAATCATCCAATACAACTAACAACACACTAACAACCAATAATCAATAGCTAAGTTTCATTAGATCTAAGCAAACACAAGATAAATTTAGCCTAACATGTTAAACAAAAGACAAGAACAAGATAGAATCAAACAACACATAGACATATTGAATGATTAATTGATAACTTATCTTTCAATGAAACATGGAAGATCTCAAGGCAAAAAGCCCTGAAAAAGTAGCTAAATTCGTCCTAGGGTTTTATCCCAAAATTCCACACACTAAGCTCTCCTTAATGACAAAAGATTAGAAAACTATATATAGATTTTTGGATCTGACGGCGTCACCTTATGGAGTGTGACGCCGTCACCTCGCCGCTTTTAGGGTTCCCGGATGACCATCTTGACGCCGTCCCTCTTTAGCTCTTCAAAAATCCATTCTGGCTTATCAAGGCTTGACGCCGTCTAACAATGAACGTGACGCCGTCCCCTTATGATTTAAGCCGTGACGCCCTTGATCAAGTTAAAGCGTGACGCCGTCAGAATTCACATGCTATTTTCACTGGCTTATCATGAGTAAATTTCACGTCCAACTTTTCTTGCCAAAGCATGACGCCGTCCAGAGTAAATTGTGACGCCGTCAAGAGTAACTTTTAGCCGATTTTTGAGACTTTGTCGTTTTCTTCACTTTTATGCTCCAAAAACGTCCAAAATGCCTCCTTTTCCAGATTTCTCCTCAAAAGTACCTAAAATGACAAAAGGAACGATTTAGGGCAATATTTGATCAAATAAATACGATTTAAGGCTTAAATGACCCCTTAAAAGCGGTACACTTTTCGCCTCATCAAGTCTCGAGGAGGAAGCCTAGAGTTGGGGAGTCCATCATCCTCGCTCATTGATGATGATGATGATGAGGAGCTTGGAGGATGAGGACGTTTCCCTTGAGTCTTAGCTACTCTCTTATCCCTTAATGGAACAAAGATGTGATCAATAAGAGAGTAGTCCGGACAAAACCCTTTGGCATTGGGTGGAATGGGTGCGAAAGCTCTAAAGAGACGGGTGAGAAGCATCCCGTAGGGAAGAGCGTTGGTTCCTAGCATGGGTATGTCGGCCATCCTTTTGGCCACATAGTAAGCTAAATTGAATGGTTGGCTGGTGGACACACTATAGAGCATGTAACTAAGACAAGCATTGATGTGGTCTCGGTTACCTATGGTGCTTAAAACATTTTCCCTAAGGACTTCTTCCCATTTCTTGAATAGGGGTTTGAGTTCGTTGAGTTCCATACTAAATGGATCTCGATTGACTTCATTACCCAAACGGGTTCTTTTAGTGGTTGAGGTTCTTGGAAAGAAGAGATGTTCTTGAATAATTTCCTTGGCAACTAGAGGAGTGTCGTATGGAGGCATGCGATAAACGATTGAGTCAAGGATTGAAAGGGACCATTTGTCCGAGTAAAGGCATGTGCCTCGATAAGGAAGTCCAAGGATTCGGGCAAATTGATCAAGAGGAAGGTGATACTTATGCTGGTTGACCTTAAAGTTGACGGTTATTAGACCACCATCTTCAGTGGCAAGAACTAAACTAGCATAGAATTCTAGGACAAATCTAGTACAAATTGGTTCATTGATGTTTAGGAGACAATCAAAGTCGATGGCGGCAAGTTCTTGGCGAATGTTTGGGTTTTCTAGAAAGGATGGGTCAATGGTTCTACCCTCATGAACGTAACGTTTTTATAAGGCTTTGAAGATTTTGACTTATGCTGGAGTAAGGCCCTTAGTCTTATGGTGTTTGGGAATGTAGTTGAGAGTGTCTTTGTGATCATAGAAAGTTGCGGGAGGCATGTTTGATCCTAGATACACAAAATTTCAAACTTTAGTCAAAACTAATGAGAATTTTGATATAATGTTCTAGTGTGTGCCTATATGAGGACAATGTGGAGGTGCGGTTATCTTGACTCTTTTTAATGCATAAAAAGAATTTCTTTTAGGAAATTTTGTAGCAAAATGAGAGATAACCCAAGCGTTCCTAATTCAATGTAGCTTCAATTGAATGTACCCAAAAATACATATTAGTTATGTACTTCCTTTAGCATTCAAGAGACATTATACAAATGATGTTTTAAACATAACGTTTTTATTTGTATGAACAATGTAAAAAATTAGTTGTCCTAATTGTGAGAAGATTTTTACAAAAAATTGACATGGGGTTTTTAGAAACTCGTGATAATCAATTTACAAGATGCAATTCCTAACTAAGGGAAACATGATTAGTTATGTAATTCACAAATGTACTTCATAATCTACCTAAGAAAATGCAAAATCCCTAAGTTTTGGTTTTGTGCATAAATTTGAAGTCCTAGACTCAGAATTGAGAGAAGAAAAGTAGTAAGAAAACTTACAATGTTGATTAGGGCTCAGACTAGTTGAAGGAAATGCCTTAATTTTGAGTGTGGTATGTTATGAGATGAGTTTGAGTCGTTTGTGTGTTATGGTTATGTGAATGAGGGGTGTTTGTTTAACACTTAAATTATTCTGACCCAGGGAACCACGGATGGGACGAAACCAAATCCAGGGTTCTGTTCCTTATATCATTTGGTTCCGTGGGGACATAACATGTTTTAGTCAATTTTGTCATTTTGAGCAAACGAAGGTTTAAGCTAATGTTCAAAAGTACAAATTAGGTACCATTAGTCCTAGTCCAAGTCTAAGAAGATTGAGTGGCTCACGTTTAAGAGGTTAATTTAGAATATCGGCAATGTTATCTTCTGAGGATACTTTCTCGATAGAGATGTTTCCTTTTTGAACATTGTCGCGAAGGAAATGATGACGGATTTCGATGTGTTTAACTGAGATCGATAGCTCCTTTGTTGTCGCAAAGAATGGAGATGTCATTAAGTTGAATTCCGTAGTCGACAAGAGCTTGCTTCATCCAAAGAGCTTGTTGACATGCTTTTCTGGCTGATACATATTCGGCTTCGGTTGTTGAGATAGCGAGAGCCGTTTGTTTCTTAGAGAACCATGAGGTAAGACAATGTCAAACAAAAGTACAAATACCACTTGTTCTTTTTCTATCAACATAGTCACCGGCATGGTCCGAGTCAGCATACACTATGGTTTGTACTCCCGTTCCTTTGGGATCCCATAATCCTAGATGTGTAGTACCTTTTATATATCTAAAAATTCGTTTTACGGCTTCAAGATGTGATGTTTTTGAACATTGTCGCGAAGGAAATGATGACGGATTTCGATGTGTTTAACTGAGATCGATAGCTCCTTTGTTGTCGCAAAGAATGGAGATGTCATTAAGTTGAATTCCGTAGTCGACAAGAGCTTGCTTCATCCAAAGAGCTTGTTGACATGCTTTTCCGGCTGATACATATTCGGCTTCGGTTGTTGAGATAGCGAGAGCCGTTTGTTTCTTAGAGAACCATGAGGTAAAACAATGTCAAACAAAAGTACAAATACCACTTGTGCTTTTTCTATCAACATAGTCACCGGCATGGTCCGAGTCGGCATACACTATGGTTTGTACTCCCGTTCCTTTGGGATCCCATAATCCTAGATGTGTAGTACCTTTTATATATCTAAAAATTCGTTTTACGGCTTCAAGATGTGATGTTTTTGGATCTTCTTGAAAGCGAGCACATAGACAAACACTAAACATAATGACGGGTCTACTAGCCGTGAGATAGAGTAGACTACCAATCATTCCTCTATGTTTAGTGTTATCTACGGATTCACCTTCTTCATCCTTGGTGAGGTTGGTTTCCGAGGACATAGGCATTTTAATAGGTTTAGAGTCTTCAAGACCAAATTTCTTAAGCATGTCTTTTATGTATTTAGATTGGTTAAAGAATATCCCATCTTCTAATTATTTTATTTGAAGACCTAAGAAAAAGTTTAGTTCTCCCATCATACTCATCTTAAACTTGTCATGCATGATTTTTAAGAAATCATCATATAACTCTTGACAAGTTGATCTGAATATGATGTCATCCACATATATTTGGACAATGATAATCTGTGAATCCTTTTTCTTGGTGAAGAGAGTGTTATCTACTAAACCCATGGTGTACTTATGGTCAACTAAGAATGTTTTAAGTCGATCATATCATGCTTTTGGTGCTTGCTTAAGTTCGTATAAAGCCTTTTTAAGTTTGTAAACATGATTTGGTTTTCTAAAATCGGTGAAGCCCGGAGGTTGAGCGACATACACTTCTTCATTTATAAAGCCATTTAAAAATGCACTTTTGACATCCATTTGAAAAAGTTTGAAATCATGTGCACATGCATATGCAAGTAAAATTCTAATAGACTCGAGCCTCGCAAAAGGAGCAAAAGTTTCATCGTAGTCAATGTCTTCTTGTTGGTTCCCCTTGTGCTACTAGCCTAGCTTTGTTTCTAGACACTACACCATGTTCATCCATTTTATTTCGAAAGACCCATTTTGTTTCAATTATCGTTTGACTTTTTGGTTGAGGAACTAAGGTCTAAACATCATTTCTAACAAATTGATTTAACTCTTCTTGCATAGCAATAACCCAAGATTCATCTTTTATAGCTTTATTTATATTTTTGGGTTCAATGGTTGACACAAAACAAAAGAACTTGCTTTGATTTTGGACTTGTGATCTTAAGGTTCTTTCATTTATTTTTCCTACGACACTATCTAATGGATGACCTTTAGGTTCTTTGATATTGACAATTTCTTTGTTTAATAGTTCATCTTCCTTGTCATTGTTTATATTCTCTTCGTTTTCGACAAGTTGACTTTCAACTAAGTCATCATCTTCCAAAGGTGATGTCTTAGAGGGAGGTAGACTTTCATCAAATGTTACGTTTAACGATTCCTCGACTCTTAACGTTTCTTTGTTTAAAACAATATAAGCTTTGTTATTTTGAGAATATCCAAGGAATACAGCTTCATAAGACTTTGGGTCAAATTTTGGTGAGATAATCCTTAGTGTTTAAAGTAAAACATTTACTTCCAAACACTTTAAAGTATCCTAGTGTAGGCTTTTTACCTTTATATATTTCGTATGGTGTTTTGTTTAAAAATGGTCGAATTAATACTCTATTTAAAATGTAGGTTGAAGTGTCAAAGGCGTTACACCAAAACTTTTGTAGTATGTTTTGTTCATTAAGCATTGTTCTACTCATCTCGTGAAGTGTCCGGTTTTTACGCTCTACAACACCATTTGACTGTGGAGTACGAGGAGCCGAAAAATTATGTGTTATGCCATTGGCATCACAAAAGTTTCCAAATCGTGTTTCATAATGAAATTCACGACCATGATCTGTTCTTATTGACACAATACGACTATCTAGTTGGTTTTGAATTTTGTTACTAAGAATTGAAAAAAAAAAACTTTGTCCAAGTGTATCTTGAATAATCATCTACTATGACCAAAGTGCAGAAGTTGCCTCCATAACTTTGTATAGCGGATAGACCAAATAAATCCATATGCAAAAGTTCTAGACACCTAGATGTAGACACCATATTTTTAGCCTTATGGCTACTATGAACTTGTTTTCCAATTTTGCAAGCATCACAAAAGTGTTGGTCATATTTCAACTTGAGTAAGTTCCTAACGAGGTCTTTTGAGGATAGAGATTGAATGAGTCTCATATTGGCATGGCCTAAGCGTCTATGCCAAAGGTTTGAGGAATCATCTAACGTAGTTAACCAAAGTTTATCTCTAGAAGTTTTATCAATTTTCATGACGTATACGTTGTTTTTCAAAATTCCTTTTGTGACGGTTATTCCGTCTTTTAGTATTTTACTCTCGTTTTCACTAAATAGGACGTTATACTTTTTACGGCATAGTTGACTAATACTAAGAAGGTTGAATCCTAGATTATCAACATGAGCAACATTATCAATAGAGAGAGAGTCATGAGAGATAGTACATTTTCTGATGGTTTTGCCTTTCAACTTGCTACCAAAAGTAACATTACCTTCGTCATATTCTTGGTAGGTTGAGAAGAGGCTCTTGTTTTCCGTCATATGCCTTGAACAACCGCTATCTGTTATCCACTTGTCTGGTTCCAATCCAACTTTCAAGCATACCTAAGTTATATAAAAACTTAAGCATTTGGTTCCCAATATCTCATGGGTCCATTTTGGTTAAACATTCCATTAACTTGATTCATATATGGGAATGGTGGATATAAGTTCCATGGCATATAGTTAGGAGTTTGATAATGCCTAGGAAAGTTTTGGTTCCAACCATTTTGATAATTAGGTTGCATGTTGTAGTTGCCTTTCGGAAAGGGGCATTTGGGAATAGTTGTCTTAGGCCTTTGTTGAGTAGTTTCAGTTCTAAACTCATCCGTAGCAAGTCCTACTCCTATAGTAACAGCTGGTTTTTGGTTTAGTTTCAGTTGAACTAGCTTTAGATTTCTTTGTGACTTTAACGAACTCTGTACGAGCCGATGTACAAGCTTTCTGTTCTGCTACATTACCCACGGAACCTTTCTGTTCCACAGGCGGAACCAAAGATTTGGTTCCGTCTGATCCGTGGGTTTCTGAGACTGTTGGAATAGCTTCTTGTACTTTTTCGGTTTGCTTCTTTAGACTACCTAAATTTCCTAATTTCATTAATCCTAATTCAGATTTATCATATGGTAATTTCTGGATTTTCATTATTTCATCCACACAACAAATATTCTTATCAAATCTTTTGAATTTAGAATTTTGATTGATGAGATCATTCTGTGTGATTTTTAGTTTTTCAATTTCATTTTTGAGCTCTTGACATGATGTACACATTAAGTCAATGGCTTTACTCTTTTATAAACGTT
Source organism: Artemisia tridentata subsp. tridentata (assembly GCA_021014915.2). Taxonomy (NCBI): domain Eukaryota; kingdom Viridiplantae; phylum Streptophyta; class Magnoliopsida; order Asterales; family Asteraceae; genus Artemisia; species Artemisia tridentata. The sequence goes on along the minus strand of CP139505.1, from coordinate 190,226,889 downwards.
TTGCCTTTTCTTTTAGTTCATAAACTTCATTTTCCAAAAACTCCTTTTTAGTTTTTAAAAACTTGTTTTTGTTTATGATTTTTAAACTAAGTTCACACAGTTTGTTATATTCTTTTTGTAATGTATCATCATCAATAGAAGAGTAGGATGAGTCAGAGTGTACCTCGTGTGAGTTTTGAGCCATGAGAGCAATTTCGTCATTCTTTCGTTCCTCATTGTCATCTTCGCTATCACTCCAAGCACCACTCACAAAAGCTCTTTGAGTTTTGTTTTTAGGTGGCTTTGGGCAATCTCCTATGAGATGGCTTGTGTCACCGCATCTAAAGCACTTTCTTTCAACCTTCCCTTTCTTATCGTCACGATCTTTTCGGAAAGGTTTCTTATCATCTTTAGGTTGTCTTACAAACTTTCCTCGTCTTCGGAAGAACTTTTTGAAATCTCTTACGGCCATGGCATATTCTTCATCTTCACTACCCGAGCAAGATTCTTCATCATCACTTGACTCCGTTTTTACTTTTAAGGCAATGGATTTGATCTTTTTCTTTTTGTCTTTAGCAATTTCCGAATCATTCACTATCACCATTTCATGAACTTTGAGGTTTCCAATTAGCTTGTCAAGTGATAACATTGAGAGATCTTTAGATTCTTCAATAGCCGTCACTTTTGCTCTCCATTTTGGATGAAGTGCTCTAAGGAATTTCCTGACAAAATTCTTGCTACAAAAGGATTCATCAAGTGCTTTGAGAGAAGTAATAATAGTATTAAAGCGAGCAAATGCACTATCAATAATTTCATCTTCAGGAATACTAAATTGTTCATATTGTTGAACAAGAAGATCAATTTTGTTATTCTTGACTTGTGAATTTCTTTGATGAGTGATTATTAAAGATTGCCAAATTTCTTTAGCGGTTTTGTACATAAAGACTCTTTCAAATTCCTTTTTAGTTAGAGCATTGTAAAGCATCATTTTTGCTTCATTATTTTTTTTGCAATTAACTTCTTTTGCTCATCACTATGACGAGTAAGTGAAGTATCCTCATCCCGACCACTTGCAATATCTTTTATGATCACCTTCTATAATTATATACCATAGATCTATATCTTTTGATTTCACATATGTTTCAAAATGGCTTTTCCAATAAATAAATCCATTTGGTTCAAAAATGGTGGTCTTTGCATAGATTGCCCTTCTTTGAAGTTTTCAAAATCCATGGATCGTTTCAAGTTTTAAAATACAATAAATTTTAAAAATCTTGAGTAACGTAGCTCTTGATGCCAATTGTGAAAAACTAGAAGGGGGGTTGCATAGTTTTACCGTTTTTAATTTCTTTTTCTTTGTTATGTTTGTATGAAATTACTTAATGTATGCAAACAAGATAACAAATAAGTATATTGCAAGAGAGAAACGATCAAACCACAATACGAGTGTTTATAGTGGTTCGGTCTACAAGGACTCTTTTTCCTTGCCCTACTCCACTCCCCGAGTATCCAACTCGAGAGTTTTCTTCACTAGTTAACAAGCTCCTTTATCCGGCGGAGAAAACCTTTACACGTCGCTTACAATATTTCCGACACAAAGCTAGATGTCGAGTTCTTTTACAAGGGTACAACCACTCCCGTCACACTATGTATTTTGAGGACTAAAATACTAACCATCACTACAAAGGATTTATGATTGTTTGGTACAAACAATGATGTATAAACAACAACAATTCACACAGTGACAAACTAACAAGCCTTGCAACATTTTGTTGAAGCTTGTAATGTTTTGATCTTCTTGCTACAAAGAAGTTCATTAAAATGAAATATGAATGAGTTAGATATAAATGAAAGAATATATGATGTTGTTTATGCTTGTAAGTGATGAGGAAACAACATGGAGTGGCTTGCTATTTATAGGCAAAAAGCCTCAGCAAGCCACGGATGGGACGGAACCAAATATAGGGTTCCGTCCGTGTACCTGTTTGGTTCCGCGAGGACTGACAGAAAATCAACCAAAATCTTTGTCAAATCTAACCAAAATATTTACCATATCTTTCCATGATTCTTTGAGTACTAATCTAAACAAGATATTCATGATATCTTCCAATGATCTCAATATCTTCCAATGATCTCAATATCTTTCAAAGATCTCAAAGATGATGCATGCCATGATGTAAAAATACATTTCCTATTTTTAGATTAAAATGTGTATGAAAGTGAACTTGTAAAATGTATATACTAGTTAGGTGATGGTTTAACTTTGTGTTTATGAAAGACTTGTGACTATATATGTAAAAGACTTAACTATATTTATGTTTTGCTAAAATAAAGTTTATAATTGTCGTTAACAAAATATAGCAAAGATCGTAAAATATAAATAACGTTTTTAGACGATATTTGTATTAACAATTATGATAATATGTTAGTGAGGGTGTTGCATGTTTGTTGCTACTGATCTAAATGTGTGTAATAAGATGGAGAGAAAGTGTTTGAAAAGGCTTTTTAAAGGATGAGTTCAAGTGAGATTAAATTGCCACTATTTATAGGCAAACTCACTGTCAGGGTGGATCCTGCGGTACCCTTCAAAGGGTTCCGCCGGTTTTGGAGAAGGGTACCGCCGGGTCTGACAGATAGAATCTCACTTGGATTTTGTTAGAAAATCTTTCTAAAATCAAAACCAAATCTTTCCAAAATCTACCTAGGATCTTCCCAAATCTGGTAATATTCTTGATGTGACAATTTAAGAAAGTAAACTCTAAGTTGATGTCATGCATGAGGTAAAAACACTTTTGAATTTCTTTAAATCGAAAGCAAACTTGTATATCTTTAAAAGTGTAAATAACCTTTTGTAAAATAAAATGTCTAGTTGATGTTTAACAAAATAAAATGTATTTCGTTAAGTGTGAGTAAACTTTAGTATTTGTATGAGAAATATAATTAATTTACTTGAACAAATAAAATTATTTATTTGTTAGTAGACATTTTACGAAAGATGTAAAAATACTTGTAAATGCAAAATGTACAGTGAGGTTCGAAAAAGAATTATTAACCTTTTAGTTACTTAATGACTCTAAAAGGTACTTTAAATATTCTTAATGGTTTGTTAAGTGTCTTGACCACAATGCAAAATCACAAACATTTTCGAACCTGTGTTGTAGCATACGAGGACTCGAGACGTTGAGAGGTGTAGATGATTGTACGTTGAGACAAAATATAATTACGAGTAACTTGTATATTTTACTTTATGTATTACAAGTTACATTTTGTCATCAACAAAACATACGAGACTGTATATATTAAATATCGTAATATTTGCACTAACAAATTACTTTATATAATGAAAGATAACGTTTTTCATGCTAGAATTGTTTCTTGTGTGAAATAACTTCTTGTTGCATATACATATACATTCGGAAAAAATATCAAATACTAAAAAAAACTATACTAAGACCAAATTCACAAAGCAACTTTTTTGCAAAATAACGTTGCCATTTTTCTGAAAATTCGCAAGTAGTCGTGCGAAATTCATGAGTATTTTAGTGAAAAATGAGTATTTAGTGAAAAAATAAGAGTAAATTGCAAAAGTTGTCTTTGTGGTTTGCCCAATTTACCTATTTCATCGTTATCATTATGAAAGTGCAGACACCGTCTCTGTGAGAAACTTATAAGTGCAATTTTCATCCTTGACCAAAGTGGAAAAACTAAATCACCCATTTCTTATTTTTATTTAATAAAATAGAGAGATGGACATTTTAGTCATTTTGTTTTGGCCAGGGACGAGAATTGCATTCGTAAGTTTCTCACAGGATGATGCCTGTACTTTCAAAAAGATAGTGACGTAACATGCAAATTAGCCAAACCACAGGGACGACTTTTGCAATTTACTCAAAAAATAATAAAATTAGGTATTTTTGTGATTTTTATTCACCAGAAATTAAATTCACGAGTATTTTGGTGAAAAATGAGTATTTAGTGACAAAAATAAGAGTAAATTGCAAAAGTTGTCTTTGTGGTTTGACCAATTTGCATATTTTGTCTTTATCTATACTACATATAATGCACAAATGAATCTTTCTCCTCTTGATCTTAAAATTAAGACTTACAAGCTATAATGCTTATTGTACAATACACAAAGCACTATTAATGATCTTTCTCATCAATATTAATTTTAAGACTTACAAGTCTTAAAGCTTAATGTACAAAATACAAAGCACTATTAATTTGGTCAAGATATTTAATGTAGTCAATTAATTAATTGGTCAATAAATACAATTAATTTAGTTATTAAAACACCCCTTACATAAGAAATACAAATTATCAAGCATATTGTACAACCAACTTAAACACAATTCCTACATTAAATGTTACTAATACAAATAATAAAGCACATTATACAAATATTCAAGCACGAACGGGCAACGGGCTAGAGCCCGAACGGGCATGGGCCAAACGGGCTAGAACCCGAACGGACACGGGTCAAACGGGCACGGGCCAAACGGGCTAGAACCCGAATGGACACGGGCCAAACGGGCACGGGCTAAACGGGCACTGGGCAAACGAGCTCATGTTATACGAATGACTTTAAAAAAGACCCAAAAAGACGACATAAATTCCTTAGTTAAGGAGTTGAAATACGTCACATGAAATTCTTGATATCCGTAAATTTATTATTAAAAAGAACATAATAAACTAAAATACATGATTCACCGAAAAATATTATTTCAGGGTACCCGCCGCAACGCGCGGGTACCCTGCTAGTCATTTAGAAAGTGCAGACACCGTCTTTGTGAGAAACTTATGAGTGCAATTTTCGTCCTTGACCAAATTGGAAAAACTAAATCACCCTTTCCTTATTTCTATTTAATAAAATAGAGAGACGGGCATTTTAGTCATTTTGTTTTGGCCAGGGACGAGAATTTCATTTGTAAGTTTCTCACGGGATGATGCCTGCACTTTCAAAAAGATAAAAGATAATGAGGGAACATGCAAATTAGCCGAACTACATGGACGACTTTTCCAAAATAATAAAATTAGGTATTTTTATTGTGATTTTTATTCATCAGAAAATAAATCCCCCCATCAAATTCAGCTTTGAATTCAAACTGTTACCCCCTCACTCACACACACTAATTCCTGAGAAATTATGCTTTCATTTTAGTCATTCTCCAACCATCAAATCAAATATTTATATTTATAATAATAATAATAAAAATGGAAGATCCTCTTTTGCCTCATCTATTGTAACTTTCTTATTCCCCTTATATCAATTCATTAGTTTTAAATTATTTCATTTCCCCCCCTAATAATTAAATTTTTTTGACAGGTCGATTAAAGCAGCATTAGATAACAAGGACGACGTATACGAGCAGCTTGTTTATAAATGTATCCAGACATTTAAACATAATCCCATTTATCGGAACGATATTCGCTTTCTCAAGATTTGGCTTATTTATGTATGTACTTAACTCATATTTAGTTACTTGCTGCATCGATTGCTTATTCTGTTTGAAGCTTTTTCTTATAACAACTTTTCAACGGGGTTGTTTGGATTAGCTTATTTGATGGGCTTATCGGCTTATTGAAATTTCTAAAAGCCAATAAGCTCACTTTTTTGGCTTATATGCTTACCAATTTAAGCTTATGGCTGTGGCCATAAGCTCAACCTCATAAGCTTATAAAAGTGAGCTTATAAGCTTTTAGAAATCTCAATAAGCCGATAAGCCCATCAAATAAGCTGATCCAAACGCCCCCTATATTGCAGTTTGAAACTTAGAATTTGTTTTGGGTGTGTGTGTTTGTGTGTTGTAGATTGACTTTAGTGGGGACCACAAGGATGTGTTCCGAGAGATTCAAGAGCTTAAGATTTGTTTGGATAAATCGTTGTTGTATGAGTCGTATGCGTTGTTTTTGGAAGCGAATGGGGCGATGAACGAGGCTCATTATGTCTATCAGTTAGGCATCTCGAGGTACATTTATGATTTACCGCGCCTTTTATATATGTCTCGTTTTATTACTTAAAGGGTTATTGGGGTTGCGTTATATTTTATGCTTGTAACTGGAAGCAGATAAGTAGTTTAAAATAAGCACTTTAGAAAATAGTGTTTCGATTTGCTTATTTCACACACACCCTAAATTATTTTTTGAAAAGTGGGAGAGGAACGTTAGGTGGCTGCATATCTCTTTTTAGAAGTTTTTAGGTCTAATATGAGGGCAATATTTACTTTTATTCCAACATGCCTATTGAAAACTGCTTATTATACCAGAGTAAGCAAAAGTAGTTTTGATGATCCATACTTTCTAAAATGCTTATACGCATAAAATAAGCACGTAAGTAGTAAAAATAAGCAATCCCAAACACCCTCTATGTCTCATTGTATAACTAAGCCTGATAGATATGTCTACTGTTTTCTTGTTGTGTTATTAGGAATGCTCAACCAATAGGGAGATTGAAGAAGACACATACGCATTTTCTCGAGAGAATGTGTCTGATACTCGATACTTCTTTGTCACAAAATACGGTATCCTTCCTTCCTTTGTTGATTGCCTTAAACATTGTTCTGTATTTAGGTGGTTTTTTGTTTGTTACATGTAATCATTACGTGAATATGGCTAATGACATGGTTATAAACGCACTACCTTTCTTGGGTTGAAAGATTCCGCTATTCTATCGGTTTCACAACGAGTTGCCCTAAAATTCCCCTATCCACAATTCAGACACACCCTTACTAGTCAAATAGTGTACATTTGATAATTGTATATTACAATTGTAACATTCCTAAGAGAGGCAGACTTGTGAACTCAGCGTCAAACTCAAAATCTGTTTAAACTACTGTTTGCCTTGGCAATGGATGAATATAGTGCAAGTATTCAACTGTATCCAACTTTCATCCACTTGTGTGCGTTGGAATAATGCATAATTGCTGTGAAACAGGTTTCTTACTAGATCCAATTCTGTAAGCTAAACAAGACAATGTTTTTCACGGTTTACATATCATATCCAGTACTTCAACACAGAAATAATATTTACAGTTTGCAAGTTAGAACCCCTAATCTAAATAACACTTTAATACCATTTACATTGCATAATACTTCTAAATCTAGATAACATGTATATTTATAGTTTATAATTAATTCATTTGTTAGGTGAATAGAGTCACTATGAGGGTGAGTCTGCGAGAAAAGGTAATCATGAAGCCTTGAAGTATTTAGAAAAAAGCGTGTTAGGCAAAAGGCAACGACCAAACAAAATGTAAACACAATGAGTCTGGTGGAAAACACAAATGGCTCAGCCCAGTATGTAAATGTAGTGAATTTTGGTTTCGAAAATACAATGAGTGTTGTGGCAATTTCTTCTGTTCTTTTTGGATGCATCTGTAAGACTATTGATGTCCGGCTAATACCTTTTTGTAGACAGAAGGAGAATCCGATTCAAGTTGCGTGAATCCATGGTCAATCTCTGTTGTAAAAAAGATATTGCAAAAGATGAATGCTCAAATATCAGAATACGAAGTAAAACTTTTGGTCATCATTTTTTTGGGGATAATACAAGCATCGTATCTTTTTTATATGCTGTTTTTTAAATGTATCAGGGATACCATGAAAGTAGTAAATGTTATTCCGGAACTGTGGCATTATCATCTTTGCAGAAGTCACCCAGGAATAAGGTTATTGAGATGGGTAAATCTTGCTTTCGCTTATCTCATCTAGATTGATTTTGTCAAATATCATATGTTTTTGTGTGCCATTTGGGCTACAACTGAAATTTCGTCTGCACTAGTTGGCCCTTAGGAATCCCAAAAATGCCTGAAAGAGGATTTTTTAGACGACGTTCAATTTATGTTCTTATAATTGATAGAGTTTGTTTTATGCCTGAAAGAAGATTTTTGTTATCTTTTATTAGATTCAGCCCCTGTCTAAGGTTCATTAGACGATGTGCAATTTTATGTTCTTATAATTGGTAGAGTTTGTTTTAGGTGTAAAATTCAACAGCATAGCATGAAACCAGAACCAAGCTATCATAACTTGATTTTTCAGTGTCACTACTCACTAGAGCTTTGCAATTGTGTCAACATACCTCCAATATGTATATTCTAATTAGGGGTGCAGCTAGTATATTTTTTTAATAAGGAATCACAGCCATAATGGTTTTCTGACATATTTATTCAAAAAAACACACAACTCTATTTGCCCCATCATGCCAGACGAATAATGAAGCCAGGTAACATGAGAAACTATATGATTTTTCAAATTAATATTTCATTAAGAATCATAATTTTATGGTATACCAACACTGCAATAAGCCCATAATGAGTTATCATCAAACTGTTTCCTGCTCTTGTGAATTGCATCATATGAGATGTGATAATATTTGGGAATATGTTAAAAGGGGAAAGATCAAATAAAAAGGCCTATCGTCTGTGAGAAGCCTACAAAGGCTCCAAAAAAAAGTTATTAAAATTCCCAAGTTTTCCACTAGAGGGGGGAGACTGGGGAATAAAAAAGTTGTGGAATTAGTTCTGAAAATCAGGATGTTTAAGGCTTTAAGCTAGTTTTTTTAATGCGCACCTAACAAATATTGACGCACAAAGAAAAACTTAATGCAGAATTATTATTATTATTTTTTTATGCACAAATTTTTTTTCGCAAATTGTTTTCAGCACAACTTCTGTTTTGGAAAAAAAGTCTTTTCAGCGATTTTCTATACCTGAACCTCCTTAAATTGTGTTGAATGGCGATGATCCACATGAAATGTTGGCATAATACTTGTCTCATTGCACAGGTGGAGATACATATCAGATCACGGGTTGTGCTGGGAAGGGTGGGTTCGCACAAGTGTACAAGGCATGCATCAACAGTAAGAAAGGCGAAGTTGTTGCTTTGAAGGTGGTTAAGTCATTACATAATCTATGCTTACCATAACCAACCTTTGTTGAACTTTGAGGGATTGATCTTTCTAACATTTCAGTCTCTGACAGATACAAAAGCCCCCATTCCCATGGGAGTTCTACATGTATCGTCAACTTGATTTAAGGATCCCTGAAAATGAAGTACAGACTTCCTCTTCCTTATCTCATTTTTTATTATTTATTTATGGTGGAAAATTGGGCATGTCGGGCGGGTTGGGTAATGGTCAAAACGGGCAATTTTTTGTACGAGTCAAAATGGGCTACTTCAGGTCTAGGGTGACGGAACCCTTCTTTTCCAAATTATTATGTGATTAAATATAACCCGAATTATAGCCCAATCATATGTAAACATCGCCACCTCTGCTAGTATATATCAGTTTTGAGCAAGCAACCGCGTATCTTCTATTAAATTTTTATCTCCTCCCCACAGAGATCGTGCTTTGGATATGCTCATAGATTGCACCTCTATTCAGACTACAGCATTATTGTTACAAATTTTCTAGCTCATAAGACGCTTTTGGTGAGTTTTGGTAAATCTTTATTTATTTCTTAGTAATGTCACTTTCTTATATTTGGACACATTAAACAAATTGTGTAGGATGCCATAAACAGCTGCGGAGTTACTCAAGGCTCAATGGATGAGGTTTTGTGTATATATTACACAATTGAGATGCTCTCAATGCTTGAAACTTTGCATCGTAATGGCATTATTCATGGTGATTTCAAGCCTGATAATCTTCTGATTCGCCATGCTAGGTAAAAACAACTTCTAGAGCAAATTCTTTCTATTTTCATAGTTCAGCAGCCATCATAAAAGGCTTTCTTCGTTTGCAGTGATCTAACAGAAGATGGTTTTCGCACCCGATCTGGTTCTTGGCGCCAGCAGGTTTCAGTTACATTAAGGATCATATATTTTTTTTCATCTTCATAAATTAGACATTTTTTTTTTAATATTATTTCATGGCAGGGACTTTGTCTTGTTGACTGGGGTAGAGGAATAGACCTGGAACAATTTCCCAAGAAGATAAAGTTCAATGGAGATTGTAGAACATCTGGTTTTCGTTGTATACAGATGCAAGAGAATAAGCCATGGACATATCAGGCATGTTGCGCTGGTGACCATTTTTACACATTTTGTAATGTTATGCAGGCTCATATTGAATTGACTCCTTTTTCGCTCTATATTCTAGGTTGATACTTATGGTCTTTGTGGTATTGTTCATGTGATGCTTCACAATGATTGGATGGAGATTGAGAAGAAAACAACCTTTGATGGTGGCTGTTCATTTCAACCTAAATTGCCTTTCAAACGGTATTTGTTTCTTGACCCGTTAAATCCTGCTAATCTTGTTCTTGTTCTATCTTTTTGAAGACATTAGTGGTCAGGCTTTTATACTATTTTTAACAACATGATGAATTGATTATAATCGGTGCTCTCACCAACATGGAATACAGTCGCACACCATGAAACATTGAGATGGCAGATCATAAAAGAGAAAAAAGTGTAAAACATATATGCGACATGTCACTTGTTACTCAAAGTATTGAATGGACATGTTCTGTTCCAAAATTTCACCATGCTATCAAAATTACTAGTGTTTTAATTAGTTGGCAACTTAGCACCGTTCTGCAACTTAGGAATCAAGCATTATCCATTGCTCTGCGGGCAACGAATCTCTGAACAAGTGTCTCATTTAACCACGTACATCTATTCTGGCCTTGGTTTCTAAGAAGCACGCCGAGGCGCAAGGCACTGACTGCATTTAACTCCTCTTATTGAACTCATATATATTATTTTCCGATCGTACAGAATCATTTAACTTACATTGAAATCACTTGTATATGCATTTTTTACTTTATTATTCGTTAAAGTCTGAGAGTAAACCGCATTATTGACCTTATTGAGTTTTATAACTGACTTTATCGAATTTGGCCGTTCTTAGCGCTGACCTTGTGGTTTATGTTGTAAATTGCTGCTGTCAAAGCTCTAATTTTGACTTAATTTACTTTTTACTGTATTTTATATGTTAATAGCTACTGGCCTCAGTTTATAATGTGATTAATACTTTTGAAGCTACTGATCATAGTTCAACAATTCTAATTTTGAATTTATTAGGTTTTTAATGTGTTTTAACGTTACTAGTCAGAGTTCTAAACTTATAATATCATGTAGATGTATTTTTTAAGTACTTTGAGAAAACCTCGCACCTCGCATGCGTGTCGCGTGCCCTTTTGCCTCACGCCTTGGCTTGTGGGAACCTTTGCCTCAGAGAGCTAGCGCCTTTTAAACCAAGACAGTCGCAATATAACCCATATCTGAAAATATGTTTGAGGTTACTTGTATGCCCAAAAAGTTAGATAACATCCATATGGGCAACTCTATATTATCAAAAAACATAACTTAATCCTGATTTTGATGAAGTTGATGCACTGAAATCACACCATACAAATTTCACCAACTTTCCTTATTGTTTTTTTTCATGTTTACAGGTACCATAAGGTCGAACTTTGGAAAAAACTTTTTGTAGATTTGCTTAACAATGATATTCACGACGAAGATGAACATTTGAAGATGTTAGGAAATTTAAGGTCATCATTCCAGGACTACATGTGCTCAACACCTCACTTGATAAAACAGCTAAAACAGTCACTTGCAAAACAAAGGATTTTATTGGGTTCTTCCTAATTGTATTTCAAATTATCAGTAGTTTGATGATGATGATGCAGCTTCTTGATGCATTCCCATCTTGAATTCAGTCTAGTGAAGAAAACGTGTTTCAATTGTTAGCTTGAAACCTTGTGACATGTATGAAGTTGTCTATTCATACCATTAGAATAGGGTTTGTGCTGACATTATGAAATTGTGCAGTCATGAACTCTAGATTGCATCTTCTTTCATTTTATGTGATTAGATGAGGCTGTAGGATTTTGTTTGGTGGTAGAATGTACAATACACATTAATTAGTCTATACTATGTCATTAATTCTGGTGAAGAATCATTGTATTTTGAACATTTTATTCATTTCCTTTAAGTTATTGAGCTCACTGTAATTGCATTGTGAATACATTGTTCAATTTATGTTGTTAATGAGACTGCTCTTCTCTTTACTTGGACAAGTACACCCTCATACTATTTTGAAACAGGGTAACCTAGTGAAGTAAGTTCATTCAATTGTCATTTTGATGGTACATTAATCTGTAAATTTTGGCAGTTACTCTTCTACAGGTTAGGGTTCATTAGATCGGAACATCTTGAGACAAGCTATGTAAATTAGATGCAGTGGCTAGAAGACACGGATGTGTTGCAGATGAGTGTTGATGAATTCAATTCCATGGTAAGTTGTGTATTCTTAGAATTCTTATAGGTTGGCTATAATTAGGCTGTGCAGTCTCTTGAGATCCCGAAATAGTTATCTAAGACAGACACTAATACTTATTATTGAGTATGTGCTGAAAGTAAAATATAATGGATGTATAGCTTGCTAATTTATATCTTGTGGATACATGCACACACTTGATCTCAATCTACCTTTTTGACTAATTAGGAATCAAAGTATGATTATTATTTTTTATGAATATCGGTAGTGAATAAATGTTAGGGCCTCACGGGAATTCAACTATGTGATAACTAATGTTAGTGTGCATACTCTATTAAAAAAAAGTGTAAGAAAAACATGAATACAGAAGTGGGCTAGAATAAGAGTATCATTCCGTGCCACATTATGTTTGTTTCCTTTAGAAACTCAGTATACTGTAGTTGATATAATGTTTACCGGTTTGGCTTGCTTCATTAAAAGGTGATGTGCTGTGATGATCAGTCAATGTAAAGTTTCTGTAAAATGTTTCTCCTGTTCTACCCGTTTCCTTTTTTGATATTTTAAACACGTTTTAAAAAAGAGGGTTTTGCTAATGACAACATCCCTTAGGTATGTGGTTAAGAGGTCGTGTTTTACTACATGTTCAAGACTATACAGCCATAAAACCAAAACAAGTGTTCATGACTGTTTTTGTATGCACAGATAGATATAGATATATAGTAGATGTAGATGTAGATGAAGCCTGAGGGAAAATGGTAGGGGTAATTACCAAAATGGTATGTTAATTTCAACTTTTTCAAAAAAAGGTACAAAAATAATGGACTTTCCCAAAAGAGTCATGTGCGATCGTGCGAACCCACAAAAAACGTGACACGTGTCCAGACAAATTGGTACAAGCCATTGATTGGCTCCAGCAAATACCCCACGTGCATAGTTGACTTTTGAAAAAAGATCGTGCAAACGACATTGTGCGAATGTGCGAAAGACTGCTACAAAATCTTCCAAAATCTTTCTTTGTACCGTAAGATTTCTTGGAAAAGAACAAAACCCATTTTAATAATAATAAAAATTGTACTTGTTAACTTTTAATAATTTTAAGCTAACAAATACTGTTTCGATCATAATCAAACACACACACACTTTGAAACACCGATCAAAAAGACACTTTGAACCACCGATCTAAAAAAAAGGGACGATACAAAATAACCGATCAAAAACACCGATCAAAAAAATGGCCAGACCTCATGTAAGTTTTATTTCATTGATTTTTTTAGATGTGCGTTGAAGAGGATGTTAGGGTTTGATTGTTCTTTTTATTCTTGATTTTAGACGGTTTTGGTTCAATGCCCACTTAGGGTTTGTATGGAAATGGATTGTTAGAGTTTGATTCTTGATTGTTAGTGTTTTTCGAGTTATTCGATCTTGATTGTTAGTGCATTCTGACGGTTTTGGTTCAATGCCCACTTAGGGTTTGTATGGAAATGGATTGTTAGAGTTTGATTCTTGATTGTTAGTGTTTTTCGAGTTATTCGATCTTGATTGTTAGTGCATTCTGTTGTTTAGATTTAAATTTTAGTGGTTTGACTGTTTAGGAATTGGATATGGATTGTTAGAGTTTGATTCTTGATGGTTAGGTTTTTTTCGATCTTGATTGTAAGGGTTTTTTCTATCTTGATTGTTAGAGTTTGACTGTTTACAATTCATACAGGACGGATGTGTGAATGTTATTACTTGTTAGTTGTTAGTGAGGTTAGACACAAACACTTATCTGTAAATATTGCGAGGTTATAAGCTTGATTTTGAAACATGAAAACTACTTGTTTATCTTTTCAACTGGAATATGTTTAAAAATTAAAAGTATATGGCTTGTGTTTAGCTTTAGTTTTTAGCTGTTAGACTGTTTAGGTTTTGGACACTCGTGTTTCATATGTGTAGATAGATGTTAGTGTTTGGACACTCGTGTTTCATTTGGATTAATTTATTTGCAAATGCAGTGAATAAATATAAAAAAAATGCAGGTTTGTAAGTTATTGGTGGCGCCCTACCACCATATCATGTTAAGACTTGAGATATTTTGTTGAATGTTTTTGTGTATCTATTTTATGAATAGAGGCTGGGATATGTGTTAAGGATCAATGTTTTTGTGTATCCATGCCATTTTTTATTTTACACACCAAACACATATGTCATTGATTGTGCTTTATCTGAATCAAGCAGATTCTGATAAGCAAGTATGGAGATGCTAATATCAAATGCTTATCTGCTTAGATGAATTTGTAGATTTTTATTATTGTATGTTTACTTGTTGGAATTATTTTTTTGTAGGTTGTTAATGCCAGAGTAAATATTAGAAGTAATTTAAAGCTACTTACAACGATAAGTGATCGTCTATCAAGAAAGGGGCAACGGTGTTACAATATGTTCAGGGGTAGTGTTTTTGGTCCGTGGTTGGACATTAGAAGTTTTGATCATGATAACCATGTTTTGAACTTTCTTCTGTTTCACCAAAGGCATGTTGAGCACCCTACTTTTGATACCCCATTTATTTTTGATGTTGGGCCACACACTGTAGAGTTGGGTAGGCAAGAGTTTTGTCTGATTACTGGTTTTCGGTTTGGAGCTATCGAGTTAGACGGTTTGGGGAGGAAGGAGTCTAGCTTTATGAAGAGGGTGTTCCCCGGGTATAGGTCTTTGAAGGGGGATTACCTTAAAACCATGCTTGATAGCGAACAGTTTCAGCACCTATCGGACGAGGATGCTGTCCGTGTGTGCCTTCTTCTGGCCGGTGATTTTGTTTTCATGGGGCAAGAGTTGCGACATGTGATTGTTAATGAGATTGTCGTGCTAGCCGATGATTTGGAGGCTTGGAATTCTTTTCCTTGGGGGGAGCACATGTGGCAAGAATTCCACAAACGGGTTTACATGTTGGTGACTAAGAATAGGAACAAGTATATGGATGGGTATGCCAGAAATGGGGCTTCATACCAGGCTGTCTACAACATATATGGTTTTGCTTTCGCCTTGAAGGTTAGTATACTTTCTTATATGAATGTGTCAATTTGACAGTTTACATGTGTGGTTTTACATTTGTTGTTGTTAATATAGGGTTCTAGCCTTTATATGTTTAAATTTGAATAAACTTATAATGTATAAGTCCTTGGCTGCTCAACATACCTTTGGTATGAGTTGAATAAATGTATAAGTGCTTGAATATATATTTCTATCAATGGAGCATGAGTGGAAACTTGAATTGGTTGGAAACTTAAATAAATGTATAAGTGCTTGAATATATACCTTTTTGTTTTGTTCTTTCATTAAAGATTTTTGTACTTGATAAGTACTTTGTTCCAACTAACCGAAATGTTTTTTACATTACAGATTTTTGTTCTAGAAACATTTCCTCAAGCAAGACTATGGTGGGAAAGAGATGCCGGGGCTATTCCAAGGGGGGTTGCTTGGGCTAATGTTACCGGGTGTAACAAATCTGATTACGAGAATCTTTTTTATGTAACAACACCCGTGCAATCCTTGATTCCAACAGATTTTGAGAAGGCATCTCCTTGGTTCAGCTCAAATGTAAAATATTTCGACGTAGCTGGTGGATCCCCTTCGAGTACATTCAAACTGTCTAAAAGAGATAAGATCAAGTCTAGGGTTTCTCGAAAGACTCGAAGAAAAGAAGTTCGCACGGAGGTACGTATACGTACTGAGGTGCATACGAGTGTTGTTGAAGGGATTTCTAATGAAGGTGAGTCAAGTGATCTGGATTTGGATGAAGAGACCAAGAGGATGAGCAAGAAACAGCTGATAAAGAAGATGGTTGGTTTGGAAGATCGTGTAGTTTTTCTAGAGCGGTTATTCCATACAGGTAAGATTCCCACTGCTCCTGCTGAGGGGTCCAGTGAGGGTACGCATGTTCAGGATTCACAGGTATGTTTTTACTACTTTTAAGGAGCCTATGGAAGGCTCATGCATGCTGTCTTAAATTTAAAAAAAAAAAATTATAATCGTTGTGAATTCACAAACCAATTAAACGTGTTATTTTTTTTATTTTTAGGTTTTGGTAATTAAAACCTGAATAGTTAGATGGCTGTTTTGGGGAATAAAAGTTCACATAATTTTACAAAAAAAATTATCAAGTGTGAGTGTTGGAAACCTTTTGCTTTTGTCTTTGCATAAGATCCAAGTGTTGTATCGGACCGGTGGTAATCGGCTATTCTATGGGAAACAACTAGGGTAAACGGATGGACTGGTGATTCCGGGCGACCTTGAACCATAGTTAGTCAGTTTACTTAACCCTGTAGAGTTGGGCTCAGATATCGGGCCTCAGATTATTCATCCTGCTTGTGATTAAGCCACGGCGGAGTTAGTCTGTACTCCCGATCAGGCTCGAACTACACGGGCAACTGTTTTGACAGCTTGTGATCTTGTGAAGACTTAGTGCATGGCGGTACACACAATCTTGTAAATTATTTTGTAAAATTTTGTGAGCTTTAATTTTCCACTAACGGGTTAGTTTATGGACATGATAATCTATTTGTTAATTTTAATTTACCTTGAATTCAAAGTTTGGTGTTAAGGAGCCTATGGCAAAGCAGCCAGTTGTTGTTGATAAGGAGGCCAGTGTTGCTGCTAAGTCTGATGTTGATGTTGAGCAGCCAAATGTTGCTGCTAAGGAACCCACTGTAGAGTCTATTTTAGAGGCTACTGATGTTGATGTTGAGCAGCCTATTGAAGACTCAAAGGTTTGTGTTTTAATAAATAGTCGTTTAACATATATGATTTGTTTATTTATGTATTTACTAATTTTTTCCTTTTTTAAAGTCATCCGTTAAGGAAGCGACAGAAGAAGATCCTCCTGTTGAGGCTGAAGCAAATGAGCCTATTGAAGAATCAAAGGTTTGTGTTTTAATAAATAGTCGTTAACATATATGATTTGTTTATTTATGTATTTACTATAAATGATATTGAGTGGAATTATTCATGTTTTTTGATGAAATGATTGTATTTATTGTTTCAGGATTCAACAAATGAGTTGATGGAATTGATTGACTTTTCCTCTCTTCCTGATAATCTGGTATGCACATCACACAAGTTTCATATTGCATCATTTAAAGTTTTTTGGTCATGTGATGCACATATTAGGCGATTAGTTATGCATAATTTAGAACTCTAGGTAACTTGCTTGGTCATGTTATGCACATATTAGGTTTTAACCCAGGTTGTAAGTATTAAAACATGCATAAATTTATGACAAGAACTCTAGGTAACTTGTTCGGTCATGTTATGCACATATTAGGTTTTAACTCAGGTTGTAAGTATTAAAACATGCATAAATTTATGACAAATGGTCAGGTAACTTGTTCGGTCATGTTATGCACATATTAGGTTTTAACTCAGGTTGTAAGTATTAAAACATGCATAAATTTATGACAAATGGTCAAGTTATACTTTTGAATTCAGAAGAGCCAAAACAAGAGAAACTGATTGTTAATTTTCGTAGTTTTCTATAGAAAATAATGTGTTGCCATAGAATACAAGAAAGAATCTTATGAACCTGAACATAATTGCCCACTAATTAGGTGGATATAAGATATGAAAAAATTATTTGTTACTTTTCAGTTTCAGGATAGTGAGCAGATGGATGTTGGTGTGACAAATGCTGGTGCGGAATGTGATTCAGTGATCAAAGATGTTACTGTTAAAACCGTAAGGGTGCCATTCGAACGGGAGAGGAAGAAGAGCAAACATTTGTCTGATCCTTACACACCTCCTCCAGCTACTGCACCAAGAAGGGCCAGAAAGGGTCGTCCTAGCTCTAGGATCTATAAATCCCAGATAGACTCTTTTGTTGGAGAAGATGGATCTCAGATTGTTCTTGAAGACTGGAAAGAGGTACGTATACGTTTCTACGGTTAGCTTAGATATATTCGACTGAAATGTTGTAGTTCAGCTTAGTAACCAATTTATTTCGCATCGAAATTTTTCACAGGAGCTTAACCGTCCTGAAAACTCCCCGACCAACTATGTGAATAATCATCCAGGCATAAACGCATTCTTGCGGACAAGGAAGGAGATGATATTTAGTCTTCCATGGTTTGAAGGAGACCTATATAGCAAATTTTGGGCTGCTTTAGTGGCCAAGGACGGGCACAGAAAAGGATGGCTTTCTGATTCGGTATGTAATTAAATACTTATTAAATATTTAGAAAAGTTTATGGTTAAATGCTGTTGTTATAATTATCATGCTTAACATTTAGACAAGTTGTAAAATATGTAGTGATGTTCCCTACATTTTGCAAATTTGAATGCTGTTAGATTTGTGATATGCCATATAGACTTGTGATATGCCAATAACAATAATGTTATAAGTAAAATAACATTTTAACATAAATATTGTAAGTAAAAACATTACATAACATCTTGTGATATGCCAGAAAGACTTGATAAAAACATAACATAAGTAAACATAAAATTAAGATCTTCAATTTAGAATTTAGCATCTTCAATTTGTTTGTAAATTTTCAATATTTCTTGGCGAAACTCAGCAATCTTTTAATTACGATCATCAATTTTCTTCTGAATATCGGAAATCGACTTTAATGGCTTGTTTTCTTGTTCGTTGGAATGTTGTCTTTTTAAAAAATGTACTTACGTTCACATGGAATATTTTGCTAATTCATATGTCATTTTTCTAATGTAATACCTTTTTTACATGTCATTTTGCCAATGTAATACTTTTTTTTACATGTCATGTTGCTAATGTAATACTTTTTTTTATACTTTGACATCGCAGCACATCGATGCATGGGTCTGGTATCTGTGGAACTTTAGATCTGCTGATGCGGACTGGGTAATGGTCGGCCCATTTTTTATCCAACAGCTTCTTCGAGATAACAGTCTGCCGCCTTATTATGCAAATGGTAGTCTTTTTGGAGTGCCTTGGTCTGCCGAGGATGTTGAAAAGGTAAGATGTTAAGTTCCATCATTATTTTGTCTAGCTGTTTTAGTTCACGCACCACTTATATTATGTGTACTTATGAAGCCTAGTTTACATGATATTTGGTATACATTAAGTAAAACAAGCTCAATTATTTGGGCTGATATACTAAAGTTGAATATGGGTTTCATTGCGTATATGAGGATCCTCCTTAGTGCAATTTGAGATGCTTGATCCTGATTGCTAGGTTTGGGTCGGCAATCAGCTTCCATTCTCGAAAGAGCCAAAGCTTGTGATCAAGATCAAACACACAAACTTGTAATCCTCTTGGAGAGAGAAAGGGGAGTCGCAAAAGGTCACCTTTTGGGCCAGTTGACGGTTTACCGACGAGTTGCTGCAAATTGGATTCAGACTTGCTACCCCCTACAAGTTGTGATGATTTAACTGGTGTCCTTTCACGTGGTAGTAGCAAGTGAAAGGACACCAGTTAAATCATCACAAATTGAAAGGGGTAGCAAGTCTGAATCCAATTTGCAGCAACTCGTCGGTAAACCGTCAACTGGCCCAAAAGGTGACCTTTTGCGACTCCCCTTTATCTCTCCTAGAGGATTACAAGTTTGTGTGTTTGATCTTGATCACAAGCTTTGGCTCTTTCGAGAATGGAAGCTGATTGCCGACCCAAACCTAGCAATCAGGATCAAGCATCTCAAATTGCACTAAGGACGGTGTTCATATTTCGCAATGTAACCCATCTACAACGTTAGGTATATCTGCCTTAATAATTGAGACGCGTTGAATGCGATATTGACACTGTGTGTATTGTTCATGACAGTGCACACTCCTTCATTATCTCTTTCAACACGAGTGTCCGTAACTCCTTGATACCTTGTTTTATTTGATAAAGGAGTGTGGTTTATCATATAAAGAATTGAGTTTGATAGATTGGCTGCGATAAAGTTGTGGTCTGTTATTATATGATGAAGTAGTTTAGATCATGAAGTAGGTACTTTAGTTGAATAATGAAGTAGTTTAGATCAGCTTAAGACACTTACATTCTCGCGAATTGGAGCATATTTATTTAACCATTAGTTACTTTTTTGTTTCTTGAGTATAATATGATGGTTTATTTATTTAACCATTAGTTACTTTTTTTAACAAACTTTTTTTATTGCAGGTTTATATACCTCTTAATGAGCCTGAAATTCATTGGGCCCTTGGAGTGCTGCACCTGCGCTCAGGGTTAGTGAAAATTTACGACAGCCTAGGTGGTCCAGATAGCGAGGGCAGTCCTTGGTGGAATAATTTGATGGCCACTTTTGGCCGCGTAATACCAGCCTATTTGGCCGACGGTGAGGTCTTGGCCCGAAAAAACATTGATATAAACAATTATTCACTCACTTTTGAATATGCGGAAGGTGTGCCTAGACAATCAGGTTATTACGGGGATTGTGGTGTATGGGTATGCATATTTCTGTACCGTTTAACACACAATCTTCCGTTGATGGTGGATAATCCATTGGACTTAGCTCTTGCCTATCGCGAACAGTTGACTTCCTTCTTCTGGAAATACAAAAAGGTACATTCCATTGAAGCTAAAAAGTTGGAGAAAGATTAGTCATTTGGTGAATGTGCAGGTAGGCAAACTGTTTATGTGTAGGTTGGGTAACAATTAGTCAGTTTGTGTAGGTTGGGTAACAATTACTCAGTTTGTAAACAATTAGGTGGATGGTTGCAAATGTTGTGCACTTTGGTTGTGCACATTGTTGTGCACTTTGGTTGCACATTGTTGTGCACATTGTCATTCGGTTGTGCACATTGTGGTGCACTTTTGTTGCAATTAGGCAAACTGTCATTCGGTTGTGCACATTGTTGTGCACTTTGGTTGCAAATGTTTGGGTGGATGGTTGCGCATCTTGGTTGGATAACAGATTATGTGTAGGTTGTAAACAATTAGTCAGCTTGTTATTGTTTATGTGTAGGTTGCGCATCTTGGTTGGATAACTGTTTATGTTTAAATATGTGTAGGTTGTAAACAATTAGTCAGCTTGTTATTGTATTGTTTATGTGTAGGTTGCGCATCTTGGTTGGATAACAGATTAGGTGGATGTTTGGGTGGATTGTTTGTACATGTCATAAAAAAAAAAGAAAAAGAAAAAAAAAAAAGCTTTTGAAATTTAATTTAAGTTAAAGTACCCCCATAAATATGTGGTAGGTTTGAAATTTAATTAAAAGGACAATGTCATAAATGTGTTATTGTTGTAAAGAGAAAAGGTATTTAATTACATATGTGCGAATGTGCTAACTGGCCAAATGTGCGAATGTGCGAATTATATACTTATTGTTTATAAATACACAACACCCTCAAACAAAACAGTCAAAAAAGCATACATCGCATACTTCTCTCACACTTATCTCATACTTATCTCTTTTTCTATTTTCAAAATGGCATGCCGTCTACCACATACCGCCAAAGAAATGCAAGAGTATATAAAACAACAAGCTGAAAAAGATGATGCGGCACGCCAAAAAGCTGTGATAGAAGTTATCAAGCAATTTGATGTTGCGAAGGCGGAGAAACAAAGATTGAGACAACAATACGCAGAATGCAGAGACATATCTGAAGAAAGAAAATATGTGTTCGACAAGTTTTTTAACGATGAAGCTAGCAAAGACGGAGCAATTAGTGAGACGTTGTGGGGTTGCGTTTCACAGATTCAGGACCAAATCAGCAGCAAGATCCGCTGGAGTTTTGAGGAAAATGTCGGTTCTGTAACACAACAAAACCGACAATTTGGGCAAGGTGCATCAACTTCATCTAATGCACCAAGATTTGTTGGGCTAGGTTATGAAGACGATACAGCCTGGGACGAGAGTAAGGAGCGGGAGTTTAGCAGATTGTTGGCAGAGTACGAAGAGAGCAAGTTTGCGAACTACTCTCCGTACGACGATGGCTACCGGTCAGACAACTCAGAAACTTGGGATAATCCGAATTTCTAAAATTTAAGTTTATGTTTATGTATTAAGCTATGTTTATGTAATGTTTTCTCTATTTACTGTTTTACTTATTAATAAAATTTAAGTTTCTGTTAAAAATGATTTTTTTTAAATTTATTTATTTATTTTATTATTTTTTATTTATGTTACAACGATTGATTGAATGCCTTATGGTATATGTCGTGTGTCACCATATGTGCGAATTGGCTGTTGTAAACCCGGGTACGTATATAAATTTAAGATGTGCGAATTGGTTTCCTGTGCGAACTATATAATATTAGTTTCTACAATGCATATAGTACCATGAAAAACGTCTATTATACAAATATAGTGGTTATAAAAGATGTGTTCTAATTTTGATAATCGGTGGTTGTAAAGTTTTATAACGTATATAATTTGTTGGATGTGCGAATGTGCGAATTGGACAAATGTGCGAACTGTATAATTATTGTTTCTACAAGGCGTATAGTACCATGACGTCTCTTATACAAATATAGTGGTTATAAAAGATGTGTTTTAATTTTGATAATGGGTGTTGGTAAAGTTTTATAATGTATATAATTTTTTGGGATGTGCGAATGTGCGAATTGGCCAAATGTGCGAAGTATATAATTAAAACTCCAGCTGTAATTTTTTACCCCTAAAAAAGTCAAAGGTAATTTAACAACAATAAATATGTGGTAAGTATGATATTTAATTAAAGGTACCCATGGTAGGTATGATATTTAATTAAAGGTACCAAAGGTAGATATGATATTTAATTAAAGGTACCCATGGTAGGTATGATATTTAATTAAAGGTACCAAAGGTAGATATGATATTTAATTAAAGGTACCACAATAATGTAAAGGTATATATGAAAATTAATGTTCAGATGTGAGAATGTGCGATTTCATCAAATGTGCGAATGTGCGAATTAGCTAAATGTGCGAACTGTATAATTATTGTTTCTACAAGGCATATAGTACCATGACGTCTCTTATACAAATATAGTGGTTATAAAAGATGTGTTTTAATTTTGATAATGGGTGTTGGTAAAGTTTTATAACGTATATAATTTGTTGGATGTGCGAATGTGCGAATTGGCCAAATGTGCGAACTGTATAATTATTGTTTCTACAAGGCGTATAGTACCATGACGTCTCTTATACAAATATAGTGGTTATAAAAGATGTGTTTTAATTTTGATAATAGGTGTTGGTAAAGTTTTATAACGTATATAATTTGTTGGATGTGCGAATGTGCGAATTGGCTAAATGTGCGAACTGTATAATTATTGTTTCTACAAGGCGTATAGTACCATGACGTCTCTTATACAAATATAGTGGTTATAAAAGATGTGTTTTAATTTTGATAATGGGTGTTGGAAAAGTTTTATAACGTATATAATTTGTTGGATGTGCGAATGTGCGAATTGGACAAATGTGCGAACTGTATAATTATTGTTTCTACAAGGCGTATAGTACCATGACGTCTCTTATACAAATATAGTGGTTATAAAAGATGTGTTTTAATTTTGATAATGGGTGTTGGAAAAGTTTTATAACGTATATAATTTGTTGGATGTGCGAATGTGCGAATTGGACAAATGTGCGAACTGTATAATTATTGTTTCTACAAGGCGTATAGTACCATGACGCCTCTTATACAAATATAGTGGTTATAAAAGATGTGTTTTAATTTTGATAATGGGTGTTGGTAAAGTTTTATAATGTATATAATTTTTTGGGATGTGCGAATGTGCGAATTGGCCAAATGTGCGAAGTATATAATTAAAACTCCAGCTGTAATTTTTTACCCCTAAAAAAGTCAAAGGTAATTTAACAACAATAAATATGTGGTAAGTATGATATTTAATTAAAGGTACCCATGGTAGGTATGATATTTAATTAAAGGTATCAAAGGTAGATATGATATTTAATTAAAGGTACCAATGGTAGGTATGAAATTTAATTAAAGGTACCACAATAATGTAAAGGTATATATGAAAATTAATGTTCAGATGTGCGAATGTGCGATTTCATCAAATGTGCGAATGTGCGAATTATACAAGTTAATAACTATACCTATAAATACTAGGTACTAACACACTGAATTCCTAAAAAAATAATTTATAGTTTTTTAGTTGCCACAAAATAAACTTGAAAATGAATTCACCACCAAACTGGGAAGAATTACTTGATGTGGACGACTCTGATCTCCGACTATCCGCCACCGCACAAAGCATATTTTCATCTGGATTCTCTAAATTTGAAAATTGTGAGGAAGTGTCGGCAAGTATAATACGAGGTCCTGCAGGTCTAGTTCAAACGGATAATATTCCGGAAGGTGTATCTGATGAGGTAATGACACAGGAGTACATTAGGAAAGTAGCTAATGATGTGGGTGAGGATTCCGATTTTAATACTGGGCCATGGGTTAGGGCCGTTGAGTATGTGAAACCTGATGGCGGTATCATGATCGGTTGTTTTGCCAATATCAAACAATTTCTTAAGAAAGGGAAACTTGAAAAGGTTGTTGCGATAATCAAGTCTTGTACTCCAAATGTGTTGGGTGATATAACGGTAACATTGAAAGATGTTTCAGGTTTAATTTCAGGAACAATACATCACAAAGTTATTAAGGATGAGAGGTTTGAAAAGGAGATTACCGTCGGAGCTGTTTTGGTACTTCACAATGTTTCTGTTTTTTCTCCCAAACAATCTGGCAAACACTATCTTAACATTACAATAAGAAATGTGGTTAAGGTTTTCCCCAAGGATACGGTTCCTAACAATGGAGCTGAAATTGGTTTTAGTCAAGTGTAATCATTGTTTAATTTTAAGTCATGTAATTTTTTTTATCTAGTTTTTCAATGAAATTGGTTTTAGTCATGTAATTTTAAGTCATGTAATTTTTTTATCTAGTTTTATCTAGTTTTTCAATGGAATTTATGGTGTTTAATTTTAAGTCATATAAAACAACTAAATTAGACGAACTTTATTCCAAACAAATACAATTTATTGGATGTGCGTAAGTGCGAATTGGAAAAATGTGCCAACTGTATAATTATTGTTTCTACAAGGCATATAGTACCATGACAACATCTCATATACAAATATAGTGGTTATAAAAGATGTGTTTTAATAATTGTTGGTTGTAAAGTTTTATAACGTATATAAGTTTTAGATGTGCGAATGTGCGAATTGGCCAAGTGTGCGAATGTGTAAAGTTTTATACAAGGCATATAGTACTCTTAACCAAATATAGTGGTTATAAAAAGACGCTTTTTAATAATGGGTGGGGGTAAAGTTTTATAACATATAATTTTTGGGATGTGCGAATGTGCGAATTGAACAATTGTGCGAACTGTATAATTATAAATCCAGCTGTTACTTTTTATCCCAGAAAAAGTCAAAGGTAATTTTATTAAAAGTGCCCCAATAAATATGTGGTAGGTGTGATATTTAATTTATGGTAGGTGTGACATTTAATTTAAGGTACCAATGGTAGGTATGAATATTAAGTTTCTGATGTGCGAATGTGCGAACTGGCCAAATGTGCGAATTACATTTCTATTATATTGTTTCACATACACGAATGTGTGGTCTTAGAATTCTAAATTACTGTATCTAAAATTCGTTTAGCCTAAAAAACATGAGTGGTAAAGTTAGTGTATTTTTGGTTTGTGGAGAAAAAATATTTGGTGTATCACTTCTAAAAAATATTACATACGCACAACTTGTTACTGTGGTCAAGAAGAAGTTCAAAATCGGCCAAGACTATGATATTGAGCTCTCTTACAATGTTGGAAATAATTGTGTCCAAATAGTTGACGATGATGATATTGCGTTTTTTGTACATCAAGTTCTGAAAGGAAAATCTAGAGTGTTGCATAATGTGTATGTTAAGAAGATCGAAAGTGCCTCAAAGGTAAATACTTCTTCATCAAACTTGTCTTCCAACATAGACATAGCACAACCTTCAACTCAAAAATTAAAGAGAAAGAAAATAATTGCTAATGATACACAGGTAGAGTGTTTGGACGAAAGATGCGTTGTAGCTGGTGGAGCTGGTGGTGCAAAGGCACCGAAAGTAAGTGGTGGTGTCATAGGTCTGGGTATTAGAAGTGGAAACAAACCTGCAGGGGTGGTGGGCAGTTTGTGGTATAGATGGAAGTGGGGGAACAACACCAACTAAGGAGAGTATTGAAGAAGAAGAAAGTGCAGATGCAAGTCAACCAACTCAAGCAAAAAAGAAGAAAAAAAAAAGAAGGCAAGAAAGTTAATTAAGAACAACAACAAAATTTGAATGATTATGGTCTATTAGATAGGCGTCATGGTTTTGGCCATGTCCAAACCACAAATATGTTTTTGCATATTTCTATTATCATGTTTGGTATGTGTTTTATGGTTTCATTAATGGGTTTTTCAGTTTCAAAGACACTCTAGTGGTTATAAAAGATGCGTTGTAATAATCGGTGGTTGTAAAGTTTTATAACGTATATAATATTTTGTATGTGCGAATTGGACAAATGTGCGAACTGCATAATTATGAATCCAGCTGTAATTTTTTACCCCTAAAAAAGTCAAAGGTAAATTTATTAAAAGGACCCTAATAAATATGTGGTAAGTAGGATATTTAATTAAAGGTACCATTGGTAGGTATGATATTTAAATAAAGGTACCAATGGTAGGTTAAAATTTAAGTTTCAGATGTGCGAATGTGCGAATTGGACAAATGTGCGAATTACAATTCTATTATATTGTTTCACAAACATAACTGTGTGGTCTTACAAGTTTAAGCCTAAAAAACATGAGTGGTAAAGTTAGTGTATTTTTGGTTTGTGGAGAAAAAATATTTGGCGTATCACTTTTAAAAAATATTACATACGCACAACTTGTTGATGTGGTCAAGAAAAAGTTCAACATCGGGCAACAGGATGATATTGAGCTCTCTTACAATGTTGGAAATAATTGTGTCGAAATAGCTGACGATGATGATATTGCGTTTTTTGTACATCAAGTTCTGAAAGGAAAATCTAGAGTGTTGCATAATGTGTATATTAAGAAGATTGAAAATGCCTCAGAGGTAAATACTTCTTCATCAAATACTTTTTCATTCGATCTTAATACAAAACCTTTCGAAGAAGAACCCCAGAACGAAACTTTCAAAAATAAAGAACCTGTTTTTTCAAACGACCATTTTGATCATGCATGGAAAAGTAACCCATTTAACTATTTGCCTCCTCCACCAGAACAGCCAACACAACCTATTAAAACGCAAATAGCAGGGGCCGGGAAAATTTGCAAAAAACTTATAAAAACAGGCGATGAATTTGATAGCAAAGAATTATGCATGTTCGAAATTGGTGAAAAGGCTCTTTTAGAAGGTTTTCAATTTAGACCAAGAAAAACAGATAGGTATAGGTATGATGTAGTTTGTTTGTCTCCCGATTGCGACTGGAAGATAATTTCAGCTAAGGCGGAAGATACTATGAAATGGGTAATAGGAAAAGTAAATGACATTCACACTTGTGACAGAACACAACTCTATCCCAATCACCGAAATGCAACCTCTAAATTGTTGGGTCATTTGTTGATACCGAAGATGGGAGATCCTAGTCGGATATATAAGCCAAATGACGTAGTAAATGACATCAACCTTACGTACAACATCGACATTTCGTACAAAAAGGCATGGGGAGGAAGAAATATAGCATTGGAGACGTTGACCGGTTGCCCGAAAAATTCTTTTTCGCAATTACCGTATTATTGTTATAATTTAAAGTTGAAAAACCCCGGATGGGTAACACATATTGAGACGGATTCTAAAGACCGCTTTGAGATGGTTTTTATAGCCTTTGGTGTTGCGGTAATAATTTATGAATTAACTTTTCTATTGAATATATAGTTTATGTTATTAATTTAAAACTAACACTTTGTTAATGTTCTAGATTCGGGCTTTCTTGGACCATTTGCGACCACTAATAATAATTGATGCGGCTCATCTTAAAGGTACATACCTCGGTACAAATTTGCTCGCCGTTGGAATGGATGGAAATAATCAGATTGTTCCTCTTGCGACCGGTGTATCTCAGGGTGAGACGGGGAGATCGTGGACATGGTTTTTGACTCACTTGAAAGAATGCATCGGCGATGTTCCAGATTTGGCTATAATATCTGATAGACATCTAGGAATACAACAAGCTTGTGAGACGGTTTTTCCGAATTCATTTCATGGTTATTGTTGTAGGCATTTGATGTTGAATTGCAACTTTGGACAAAGCGAAAGGCTTAAGGCTTAATATTGGAAGACTTGCAAATGTTACACAACCGACGAGTTTCACGAAGCATTCACACAACTTGGACGAAAAAAACCGGAAGCTTACAACAAACTAATAGAAGCTGGGATTAACTATTGGTCCAGGGCGCATTGCACAGGTAAACGTTACAATTATATGACTTCGAACAGTGCAGAGTCAATAAACAGTTTAACAAAAAACGTTCGAAGACATCCTATTTCAATGCTAATGGAATACTATAGAGGGCTTCTACAGGAATGGTTTTGTGATAAACGAGAAAAGTACGAAGGTATATATAATTAAATGATTATATATATATATATATATATATATATATATATATATATATATATATATATATATATAATATATATATATATATATATATATATATGTTTATTATTATTATTAATTATTATTAGTATTATTATTACTATTATTAGCTCTTATTATTATCACACATATCATGTTTATAATTATTACGCAAATGTTTAGATGCAACTGCGGGTGAGCTTAGTGACTGGGCTAATGCAAAGATTCAGGGCAGAATGTTTAAGAGTGTTAATTGGACAGTGAATGCCATTGAACATAGAAGGATTTACGAGGTAAATGATCGTAGGAAGAGACATATTGTAAAGCTCAGGGAAAATACATGCACATGTAGAAAATGGGAACTTTCTGGTTTGCCATGTGGTCATGCTATAGCTGTTTGTAGATTTCAAGGATTAACAAGTTGTAATCATTTGGCGCAAGATTGGTTTAGAACAACCACTCTAAAAGCTACATACCAAGAGTTGGTATTTCCCGTTGGAGAAATCCCAAGTTGGGAGCTTCCAACAAACTTGCCTGAAGTAAATCCACCGAAAATGGGTAAGCGCCCAGCCGGAAGACCAAATAACAAAGACCGGATTAGATCGCAAGGTGAGGAACCAACTGAAAATAAATGTGGAAGGTGCGGTGAACGTGGTCACAACCGAGGAGTTTGCAATGCACCATTGCCAAAGAAAAAGGTAAGTATGTGTGACATTATTATTTTATTTTGTATTCGATTATTGACAAATGTATTAACTTGATAACTATGTTTGATAAATTGTAGCATAGGAACTCTGCACGAGGAGGATCACAAAGCAGTCAAAGACAATCAGGAAACCCAACCGAAAACTCACAAAGCAATCAAAGACAATCAGGGTACCCATCAATGCCAGAAGACTACGAGCATGCTAACTTGGCTGATCCTTAATTGTAATCCAACAAAAATGTTATGGCATACACCTTGTACTCCAACTAAGTTTTCATAAAATCTATGACTCATAACATTACAACATAATTGATAACATCAAGCTAGTGTTTGCGGACTTTGATATCAACATAACTGATTGTTTCACGCTAGTGCGAATAGGTACTCATAAATAAGCTAACATAACTGATTGTTTCACGCTAGTGGGAATAGGTATTCATGTTCTGCCCAGGTTAGATTATCGACGTTCAACACATTTGGAACAATGAGTCACAACCATTAGATTCAACCACAGTTTATCCTGTTCTTGAAATAATAACGGATCAATCCCTCTCGATATGCAAGTGCTGCCTGGGTTGGATCATCGACATCCAAAGGAATTCCATAAGCAAACCTATGTAACCAAATTTATGACGGAATTATTATCAGCTAAAAAACAAATGAAATTAACTTTACAACATGTGTAAAAAAATTTATGAATGGATTACTAAGGGGTTGAGAGATTGACCTATTCATCGAGAAGATTAAGGGTATGTTGCCTTGGTAAGATAAATGTTGGCTAGTGTGATCCTAATAAAACTCTTGGTAAGATAAATGTCTCATGTCTATCTTAGTGTTTGTTGCTCGGAGTGTGTCATTTCTTAGTTTCTATAGGTTTATGTTTATGTTTATCATAATCTAATTACCAATGCAAATAGCGACAAGAATTACTAACCTGAAAAGAAACATACACACAAAGACTCCGCAATCACCAAATACCCCACCCTGCTTTGGAACGTTCTGGGCAAGACGAAACTTGATCTTGTATGAATTCGGGTCGATACGTTTCTTGGCAAACACACCTGTCTCCCGTAGAATCAAGGGAAGATTCACTTCCAAACAACTCCTCATTTGCAGATACCAGTCACGGCCTTCCTCTTCACCACAATAAAGACTGTCATAAAATATAACATTCCCAGATTGTATGTGAAACTGGGCAACAGACCAATGTTTCTTTGGTTCATTTATCGGAATGAACACCTGCAAGGAATATAAAATAATAATAAAAAAAATCCACATGACAAAATTAAAGTAGAATTGTCAAGAAGTAATTGCTAAAAAGATAAATACCCCGGTCAACATCAGACCATGCCAATTTGTAAACTTCATCGGTAGCATAAAACAGTGGCAATGAACCTTGGAGTAGAAGTGTCAAGAAGTAACTGCTAACAATGGACCAATCTGCAAAAGATGGTCTAAAGTGCCACAAATACATGACCCAAAGCTCAATGTGCTGTAGACATTTAACAAAAACGTAGATCAATAATTCCATTAAAAAACACAAAACTGGCTAATATTTCCATTTTTTAATTACCTCATCACGGAACCAGCCTTCACGGGTATCGTCCATCCCAACAAAAGAATCCCAGAAAAGATAATCAACAGTAATATCATTGCACCAAGGAAACTGGCAACGAGACTTATAAGAACTTTGAAGATAAACCTCCAACTCACGATTAACATGAACTTTATCAATCCTGAAGTTCGGCCGTATTAGATCCTACACATTATAGGTCCGAAAAGTATGGTGAGCACAATGTAAAATGTATAATTATAATCCTGAGTGAAAACATATAGGCATGTGAAGGGTTCCAACTATTGCAGTCCTAGATTAGACAATATAAAGATATGTCTAAGTGTAATTCATGACCTGTGGTTAATTTGCAGTCCTAGCAGGATACATGAACTTATAACTAACATCACATTCCACTAATTTCAATCAAGTACAATTTGCCTTCCACAATCAACAGGTAACATGTACATACATAAATGAAGGATTATCTGAACTTAATGTCAACGTTTCTAAGGTTATCAAGGGATTTTACACGATTATATAAATGATTAAAATGTTAAACATAAATGAAGGATTTAGGTCATACCTCTTCCCAAGGTGTGAGATCTTTACACTTCTTGAGCTTATAAGGAGATAATGAAGAGTTTCTTCTTTTAAGTTCATCCAGTGGGGGAACTTTAACATCCGTATCTACGTCCGTAAACTCTTCCCTGGGTACCAGTTCATACTGCCTCTTTTTTTGCACAGGAAGCTTCACGTAAGTGGTTTTCAAAAACTGCTTTTTAAGCTCCGCGCCTTTTTGGCGATCCTTTAAGTCTCTGGCCCTCTTTTCCCTTTTTGCAGCCACACGTCGAACCTCAGCTTGTTGCTTTTGAGCTTTTACGCGATCTTGGGTAGCTTGGTAAACACATTCATTCTGTGTGCATAACACAAAATACAAATCAAACCAACATATAATTAACTTTAAAAGACAATTTACATGTAATATTCTTAATGTTGTACAAACCTCTCCAACACCTTCAGCTTCGACATCCTCATTCTGGACTTCAAACTCAAACAGTTCTAGGAAATTATGATTTAAATTTGGGCAAAACTCATCACCAAGATCAATATCCTTTTCATCACCAGCGACTTCATCCTGTAAATATATTAAGTACAATGTAAGAAATTCAGGTAAATATCTCAAACTCATGTAAAGAAAAATAAAATATAATAAACGGGATTTACTTTTTCCAGTCCTTTGTTCCCTTTCTGATCAACTCTGTCCTGCCTATGTCCACCCATCATTTTTCTCTTCATATACTGGGTAATACAAAAGATCGATTACATGAATAAGTCGCTAAACTCTTAAAATTTTACGGTAAACATTTGAAGTAGAAACAAACCTGAATAATTGTTTCAAGCTTGTGGACCCTTGCTTTCAAACTGTTGACCTCTGCGGGTAACATCAACAAACCATTACATATACCCTGCAGGGTCCTAACACGATCCTCAAGAGTATCATGAGATTTTTGGCGATTGAGCTTCATTGTCCATATCATGGGCTTTGGCACGAAGTTCTGCTCGTTTACGCATATAATCCTCAAAAAGCCCTCCATGGACAACAGGCGCTGGTCTCGGTGAATACCAGTTGAAAAACCGAATGCCTTTTGTGTACCACTCTGAATCAGCCTCAGACCTGGTAGGATATAGATCATGGTTTGTATCTTTACCCTAGCAAAAATACAAACCAAAAGTGGGATAACCGTTAACCATAATCAAAGTAAACTAATATACATTTGTATCGTAAATAGAAATTGACTGATATTACAAATTAAACACTTACCTGAGGAAAAAGCATTCCAAAATCCTCCCATGCTTGAAAAGGAACCTTCCTGGACCATGAAAGTGCTCTAGGGATAACATCAACGTCCTTGCTCCACCAAAGACGGCTCTGAGTAGAAGACTCTAAAATCCATATCTGAAAAAACAACTTTTATTAAAAGAATATCAGGTAACAAAACAATTCATTGAAACAATTCGTGTAATCATTCTAACCATGAAACAGAAAACAAATCCATCCAAAGTATACTCCACATTCTTTCTTGTGCACCTATTTCGAAGGGCTTCGTACAACTGTCTCCAAATGTATTCCCCCCAAGGAAAGTCATTCCAGGCTTCCAAGTTCTCAACCAATCTGAGAAATACATCACCAACCACGGTTAACAGGCCATGCCCCATAAATATGACAATAAGTGATAAGATAAGGCAAACTCGGACGGCGTCTTCATCAGATAGTTTTCCAAAAAGCTCTTCATCCTCAATCAAACCTAGAACACGGTCCCGAAATATTATATCACCACTTCTAAACTTCCGAAAACTAGGCAATCCAAATTTAAAAGCTGTTATCAAGTGAAATTCCCGGCGTCCAAAATGAAGTTGATGTCCATTAACAAAATAAAGTAGTGCCAAATCATAGTGGTCATCATCAGATGGAAATTGTTTTTGAAGCATATAATGGATAAGACTCTCCTCGTTCACAAAGTAATTTAAATCCAACCATGGACCAAAGCATGTTGACCGAAACAGCGTACGACGGTTTTCAGATAACCTGCCTTTAATCAATTCAAAGTAATGCAATTTGCTTCGAATGTGAACCTTGGCATCATATTCCTATATTAATAAACAAACTGTTATAACAAGAAATACTACAAATACAAACAACATGTAACAATGAACTATGAAACTACATGGCTACTTGTGGGCTTCCTGAAAACACCGAAGTGTACTAATCGATACACCCTAAAATTATCACACATACTACAATACTACTAAAATTATCACACATACTAAAATTATCACACATGGTGAGGTTTAATACTAAGCATTGTCTATAAGACATCATCAACATGCACTGCTTTTTTAGCAAATATTGCTGCAACTGTGAGAGATCAACTATATGAATTCAGTGATTCAAAGGCAATTTTGACTGCTAAGCATTGTCACCACTGTAAGAGACACTTTAAGTATTCAACAAGGGGTTTGGATGACATTATACCACTCTACATACTTGATAATCTCATAAACCCAAAAAGACGCTTTAAGTCTCATAAGCTAATCCAAATGGGTGATAATCTCATAATGTCATTCATTAATGAACTGCAACCGTAACAAAAACAAACAAGTGCAATACCCGTGCGTTGCTCGGGTATTCGTTCTGAAAGCGTCTTTTTGGGTTTATGAGACTTATGCAAAAAAACACATTTAAGTCCATAACCTAAACTTCATACCCAAAAAGACGCTTTAAGTATTCATACCACATCTGACCATTTAAGTACATAAACTACATACCACAGCTGAAATACATACCACAGCTAATCCAAACACATTAAAGTCCGTAACCTGAACTACATACCACAGCTGACCATTTAAGTACATAAACTAATAAGCCCAAAAAGACCAAACTTAAAAGCTTAATAACCATTCGTATGAACAAATGTGCGGAGTACATAAACATTCGTATGAACAAACACTAAAATAAAATTATCCATTCGTATGAACAAAATTAACCATTCGTATGAACAAACCCTAAGAAAAATTATACATTCGTATGAACAAAATTAAAGAAAAAACTAACCATTTCGCATGAACAAAATTGATATAATCAGGTTGTTGATAATGTGTGTGGATTTGTTTGTGTGAGATGATATAATCAGGTTTTTGATTATACATTAATTTTGTTAATAGTAATAAAATTAAAATTAAAATAATTATTATTAAAATGGGTTTTGTTCTTTTCCAAGAAATCTTACGGTACAAAGAAAGATTTTGGAAAGATTTTGGAAGATTTTGTAGCAGTCTTTCGCACATTCGCACAATGTCGTTCGCACGATCTTTTTTCAAAAGTCAACTCTGCACGTGGGGTATTTGCTGGAGCCAATCATTGGCTTGTACCAATTTGTCTGGACACGTGTCACGTTTTTTGTGGGTTCGCACGATCGCACATGACTCTTTTGGGAAAGTCCATTATTTTTGTACATTTTTTTGAAAAAGTTGAAATTAACATATCATTTTGGTAATTACCCCAAAATGGTACTTACAAGGTCCCCATATGTTTGTACCATCGGTCAAATTGGTATTAAATTTAAACATTGGTCAATTAAGATCTATAGTTTTTTATTTCATTTTTTTACAAGTAATTGTGTTAAATGATGTCCTGATCGAGTAAGAATTGGTATGTAGCCATGTAGGTATCTTGTCCAACTTTCTGAAGTGCACTTCTATAGTGACTTTGGTCTTATTAGGAGTGAAAATTTTAATATTGTTTCTGTCCAATTTTTGTTTGGAATTCTTGTATTATCACTATCTGAAGAAAAATGGTTCCGTCTTATTTGAAAAAAAAAAGCTCATATATTTATGTATACTTACAACCGTTTCTTGTTACACAAGGTTTTGACTAATTTAATCCCGAATGTTTGTCAATTTAGTTTAATGTCTTGTTTTATTTGAATAAATGGAAAAAAAAAAAAAAACTGTGGGGTCATGGCACGGTGTGTTATAGGAGAGAGGGATGTTTTGTGTGGTGTGATAGATTCTGGTGTTATGAGAAAAAAGTGATGAGCTGGCAGCACTTTATCAACGGCACCACACGACGGCACCAATGGGTACCTTATGCTTGGATAGTTGCCGTATGTTGAAAATTCACTGACATTAACAAATTGCACTCTGGCTCTAACCCACAAAATTATAAAGTTTGCGCTTTTGTAATAAAAAAAAAAAAAAAAAAAAAAAAAAAAAAAAAAAAAAAAGCTAAAAATGTTATTTACTCCTTTTCTTAGTACTCACTTTGATGATCATAAGTGTATTTTAACCTTTTAACTAAAAGTAAAGTACTTTTAGTTAAAAGGTTAAAATACACTTATGATCATCAAAGTGAGTACTAAGAAAAGGAGTAAATAACATTTTTAGCTTTACTGTATTTTAACCTTTTAACTGTATTTTAATATTTTCTACTTACGCAAAATTTTTGATTATTTAACCTATGTAAGGATGTTATCCAGGCTAACCCAACCCGAATAACGGGTTCTGTTATCCATATTCGACCCTAATAAGTGTTAGTTATTCAAGTTATTCTGGTACGGTTTATCCATATTCGACCCTAATAAGCGTTAGTTATTCAAGTTATTCTGGTACGGGTTAGTCCCGTTTGGGTTCTGAAGGTTTCAGTTAACCTGAATAAACCTTGTTAGTCGGATTTGGGTAGTTTTTGCACCCCTGTATGTAGAGGTGCACAAAAATATTTTATACATCCTGACAATAGTCAAACATTCTGCTAACCGATATGTTTATAAGTATCAACTGGAATTGACTAACAATTCACCACATAAGCCACATGGAATAAGGTCTGCCTAATACTACCTTGATTAGCACTCATATGTACACACCTAACCATACGAAACCAACTATATACCCAAAGTTCAAAATGAACGAGAATCAAAAACAAAACACAAGACGTCAAGGCACATCGTGGAATAACTGCCGCATAATACAAAACTAAACATTTACAATCAATTACATCTACATCCACTAGTCCTAAGAAAATAAATTACAAACTACCCAAATAGCAAGCGTCGCCTGGCAGACTTTGAAAAATTTCCACTCCTTGCATTCCTTTTCTCCACATAACTTTTTTCCTTTAAGCCCTCAGAAGGCTCTCCTTTAGATGAACGGTAAAATTGTGTGATATTGAGCTGAACACCTTTTGATGTGGGAGATAACGGATCAGCAAGGGTTAATGCTGATTTTGATCTAGCCTTTTTCCGTGATTTAGCTTCTTTAGCCTCCTGTAAGTTTTTTAAACCACAAAAAAGACATTAATACTGATATGTTGAATAATAAGATTGCA
Organism: Artemisia tridentata subsp. tridentata; assembly: GCA_021014915.2. Lineage (NCBI taxonomy): Eukaryota > Viridiplantae > Streptophyta > Magnoliopsida > Asterales > Asteraceae > Artemisia > Artemisia tridentata. The sequence goes on along the minus strand of CP139505.1, from coordinate 190,190,013 downwards.
AAATTCACATAAAAAGAACACACAGTCAATTCTTATTTTAGGTGACATGTTTTCAAAATCAATGTTAAGGGCTTATGTTATCCGTTTATAATCGAATAAGGATCTGTTAAGGGTTATACTTCTACCTAAATGATATTGAAGTTCAAGTTGTTCGATCAAAACAAAAATCAACTTTTATGTGCAATGTGCCGTAAATTAATAAAAAAATTCTCACCTTTTGTTGCATAAACTGATTAACCTTTTCCGGGTAAGCAGCCATAACAAGATCCATATTTTCATCAGTTGTCAAACACCCATTATCAACCCAAACATTGGTGACATCAGAATCATCAGAGATATTAATCAACTCATCATCATCTTCTAGAACTTTAGGGTCTTTGAAAGGTGTTGTATAGTTATTATCGTCGACTACTTGTGCAGGTTTTTTCCACGCAACCAGATAGTATGTATGGCCATATCTTATCTTGGTTCTCTGAATGAAGTCGAACTCGTATTGTCCATACAGCAATTCAGTTACTTGATGTTTGGCTATATTTCTCAAGAAAATGGTGGACAGAAGTGGAAAGAGCTTTTGTCGAGTGAAGGAAGGCTCCCAGCTTAGCTTAAAAGCTATATAATCAACCAGCATTTCCGTGTTCGGATTTTTCCATGACATGAGAGGTTCGACATCTAACATAGAGAAAGAATGATCGTTAAGTTCATATCTACAAACATATACTCATTACATCTCTTAAATTTAGGACTCCCGGTTTTCAAATGAAATTTTTGGCTACTATGTATGTGGCACTTTAAACACATGAGCATGATATAGAATGCTTAAACCTAATCAGATAACTTAAGCTAATCCAGAAATATATAGATAAACCTTAAGGGTATTTAACCTATATACAATAGCGGTCGCCTAAATCTTTGTCTTTCTCTTTATTTCACAGTTGGATTCACAAACAAAATGGAAGATTCATTCACAAATGAAAACTTAATATCGCTTAGCACTACTCAGACTCTTAGTAAGCTTACCAGACAGCATTAAAAACCAAACATGCAATCACGAACCAGGGAAGAAGTGGTGTCAAGTACGGAAAGAGCACAAACTGATCTTGTTTCAAAGAAGCTAACGAGGAGGCGAATACTGAAGATGGCCAGTCCAAAACATCTTGAGTGTTAGAAGAGAGACAACACCCGCAATTACCACATGGAAGAAGCAACAAAGCAACCACAATGTTCCATCTCTCACCAGTAAAACTAGTCACTACACACGATGATGGGACGTGTTATCAGACCTAACCATGTTTTCAGATAACAAGGAAGACTAAGGGTGTCCATCGTTTGTTTTTTGTTTTTCAGCCTCTGAATGGCTCTGAATGACCAAAATGTCTGAATCGGTCAGACATTTGGTCGTTCAGACCGTTTGTTTTTTTTTTTTCTGTTCAGACGCGTTCAGATGTAGTTAGATCTTAATGGTCAAGACTTGAGGGGGGTGTCTTAACGCGTCTGAATGCCTCTTGTTGACACAAAATAACCACACAAAAAAAAAAAAAAAAAAAAAAAAATCCCGTTCAAACATGAGTTTTTTTGTTCCGTTCAGATGCGTTCAGATTCAGACATTTACGCATCAGATTCAGATTCAGACGTGCGGTTCAGATTCAGATTCAGACCCTCTTAATAAACAAACACCACTAAATTCGTCCATCTTTCACACGTGTCATATGATCAACGAGACATCTTTAACGTCATCATCAATGGTAGAACGTATTGAGTTGACTCGTAGGAAGCCACGTACCTTACTGGATTGGTCGAATTAAAGCCGTTGGTGTGGTACGTGTAAACGAACATGTTGTCCCTTTCCGCATGAAAAGATTCAAAGACATGATCATGCTGAACATAGTGGATATGGATGAAGTTTACCCATCTTTGAAGAAGGGGTGTGCGTTCTTTTATTAAAAGGGATCATACTTATGCTCTTTCCCATGGCGAAAGGCACACCAAACATGTTAAATACACATACCTAACCAAAAGGTTTTTATCCAACCAATCTTGTATGGTTTTGGTTACATCTTAGGGCTCAACTGATGACATGCTGCAATATCCTGTCAATTATATTTTCACTACTCGATGATGACATTACAAACATACTGGTAAATCTTGCAATGCTTCTCAAAGATGTGTCTTTCATGTCTTCACTTTCATTAGAAAGTGGCAAGTGCTAGACGTAGGCCAAGATATAAGTATGTTTCTCTTAGGTCGTCCTCACCATTTTCGAAAACATAGCCGAGGAAGATAACACATCCTTTGTTTTTGGTTTGTTTTCCTAGTGTGGTCCAGTTTAGCTACTTAAACATACTTTTAGTGCGACACTCGTTAGAGGCATGGCCTATTTGCTTATATGCTGTCATTGACGACACATGTTGCTTATGAACGAACATACTTGTGGTTGGTGTATCACTCTTTACGCAGTTATCTTCATGAGTTATTTTTGACTAACCAACTACAGTATCACAGTATGACCTCCTGGTTTGGTATCTTCGCAACAAGATTCAATTTGCATCCGTTTTCTTCTGATATGTGACGCCACTTCTTCTTTACTTTAAGTCTGTCCTTTCAGCATTTACGGTTGTCTAAACGGGTTCATCAAGAGTCCAAGTTCTCTCCAGGGATATTGAATCTAGAATATGTGAATGAAGACTACTGTTGAACCTTGCTAGTAGTTAAGACTTGAGAACAACATATTGGTTTAGGTTATTTGTAATGAGAGTCGGTAATTCTTGTTACCCATCCTAAATGTAATTCCAGTAGACAAAACTGGAATTATATAAATTAACTTATATTTATTCTACTAGCAAACGTGATTAAAACTTTCTTGTTGCCCATCCTAAATCGCATCCTTGTTGCCCATCCTAAATCGCATCTTTTACCTATCTTACGTCCAGCATCATGATGATCATGTGAAGATAAGTATCTTAAGAAGAAAACTATCCCCAAAAAATGAAATTTTGTGATTTTCATGGGATGGATAGCATATATAACATATAATGGGAATGAAGTGATCAAAGATTATAGTTGCTTTTAAGATATTTTCTTTAATATGGATAACATATAACATACACGGCTGTTTACGAAATTCTTTGTTATGTCACTTGATGCCCTAGAATAGCCAGTTTTGATATTTATCCATATTTACACTACAAACTGTGCAGAGCAGATAGTTATGAAGCAGATGTTGATGGTTTAAAAAACTTACCCGTGAAATTGCTGTTGTTGTTACTCAAATACATCTGAATGATTGCGTCATTCGGAAAATTCGGCTCTGTGGCAATCTTTTTGCAAACTCTCATTTGCCAAGCTTCATTCTTCTTTTGTTCCTTTTCCTTCTTACCCTGTCAGTCACAACACAACATATATAAAATCAGCGGATTAAATCGACAATAAGTTCACTAAAATAAAATCAAAGAAATGTAGGCTATCAGGAGAAAAAATCATTGCAAGCTCAAATAGTCGTACTTAAGATGAAAATTCTACTCAGGATCTGGATCGACAACCTTAAAAAAACGATAGGCCCGGTGTTATTTTCTATAAAAAAAACAACAACGTACCTTCTACTAATTTGAGTCGGGGAGGCGTTTGCATGTGCGTTTCTATATTAATTGTTACAGCTAAAAAAATATATAAGATAACTAGTTGATTAGTTGGTAATAGCCTAGAGCTCCTATGTTCAAATCCTACACTTGTGTGTTATGGTGTGAAGGATGTGTGCTCAAACTGATTATTGCAACTTGATGTCGTAACAATCCTTATCGAGTGTTTAAGAAAAGGTAAAAAGTATTATTATTTTCTATTTATATATTGGGGAAACAGGTAAAAAGGTGCAGACGTGCAGTAGGAACACTAGCTATTGACACACAATATTAACATCCAGATCTTAAGATCAACTAATTATCTAATCAACTAATTTGATTTTCATCCGGTTAGTTGTGATAATCACTTTCAAAACACATATCCAGACACCCTTAGAGGAACCTTCATGGTGGTTTCACGGGATTATTTAGAATATCAATCTATGAACTGAGAACAGTCGCACAAGAGTATCGTGGAAACATACCTGATCACATGATAAGCAGTCACATTTAAACCCAACTGGTTTCTGCACACAGCCTTCACCTGCAATCGAACTACAAAGTTCACAAGAATCCTTGAGATGAGATCTCTTGCTTCCCGGATGCCCACATAACGAACAATGAGAACACCTTGTTCTGGTTATATTCTCATCTAAATTATGAACACCGCCACCAATATAAATCTTATCCAGCGTGTTTCCACTTCCTAATAAGCATAACTTATCTAAGACCTCGTCTTCACTAAACGATTTCACAAATGAAAGTGCTGTCTCGAGCCCAATCCCTTGGACTCCTTTTAAGTCATGGTCGTTTCCTACCAAAAGAGCAATAGCTATCATATGTTTTCTCTTTAGTCCTAAACCAGCTTCGATATCCGACATTTCATAGCACTCAAATGGTTCCTGTGTATTCACATGTGAATTAACTCGATTTAGAAAACGAAAATTTCCTAACAGAATTTGACAAATAAAGATATTGGTCAAACAGTATGACCAGAAAGACCATACCTGAGAATTTGGTTTGATACTTTTAATTATACATTTAGCGCCAAAGAGGAATGCATCACTATCAGAGGTAATACAAGCGTCAACATGACCATCACGGTTTAATTGTGCACAAAGTCCTTCTGCTTCTCCACTCGCTTTCAAAACTGGCATCCCAAATAGTTCAAGCAATTCCTGTCATATATTGAGTGAACGGGTTTACTATTTATGTTCAGATAAAATTATATTCTATAACTATTTAACAACCATGTTTAAATGAAATTTGACATAAGTATGATTAATATGGCCCTAAAAATCAGAACAAAAAAAATTCTAACTACAAAACTTGTTTTTATGCAAGTTAACAGCACATCCAAACACCCCCAAATCACATTTTTATATGTTTAATATTTAGCTAAAGCAACAAGACATGGAGTGACCCTGAGCTTATAATGCGAAAAGGTCATTCCTTAGCTAAGATGAGGCACATACATTGACAGTAAAACAGCTCCAGATGAATGCATTCATCTCATAAGAAAAAAGATAAGTGACTAACCACACATTCTTGAACGCATCTTGTGAACTTTGTATTTCTCTCGACAGAAGTACCATTTGACACCGGCAAGCTTGCAAGATCAATGCCAGATGCTTGGAAGAACCGTATAATTCTTGCTTGAGATTTCAATGGTGATGGGGTTCCATCTGTCACAAACACCGGATAAGCACCAAACTGCGAAGTTTTTACACGCAAACTTTTTATTCCAGATACTCCCATAACCGATTATTTAAAATACTTATAATTAAGTAACATCAACAGAGATAAACTGAAAAATTAAATTAAGTAAGCTCATAATCACTGAAAGTTGACACATCCGAACACCCTGTCGGTAGGCAAAAGCAATGCACCTATTTACATGAAATTAGACCTTATGCACAATGCACCCAAATATTCAGGTCGCAAGAATCACTACAAACTTATAATGATCGCGTAACACACTACACATACATCCGATCAAGAACCATAACTAACAAATTGGTAAACTTAGATCACAATCTTTCTAAAAGGTGTAGTTAGGCATTGCGTTTATAAAGTAGTTATGAGATTTCAAACAACAGCAAAAAAAATAATCAGTTGTTTAAAAATGGCAAATTCTGTTAATTCAAGGATTTACCTGGTGTAGGTAATTGCATAAAGTGTATCAGTTTTGATGCAGCTACTCCTAAACTAACACCCATAAACCATTAGACTATCGGTTTAACCATACCCAAACACTAATAACTAGTTTAGGGGGTGTTTATTTAAGCTTATATGTGGGCTTCTGAGCTTATTTGATTTCGGCTTATATTTCATAAGCCTCATTTTTCCGGCTTATTTTGCAATTTATGGGCTTATATGAAATATAAGCCGAAACACAAATAAGCTCATAAATAAGCTCATAATAAGCCGAAACTAATATAAGCCCACAAGTCTCAAAATAAGCCAGAAAATTGGGGCTTATGAAATATAAGCCGAAACACAAATAAGCTCATAAGCCACATATAAGATTAAACAAATGCCCCCTTAATCACTTTCAAAACACAATGCCAGTTATAAGAAAACACATATCCGATCAAGAACCCCAGCTAACATAGCAAATCGGTGAATTAGCATTACAATATTTTGTTTGGCACTGCGTTTCTAAACTGATTAGTGATTACTTTATATAAAAAGTGTTAAAAAAAAAATTATTTTTCACAAAGTTTGGCAAAATAATTTTCGACTATCGGTTTCACTATACCCGAACAATAGGAACTAACTTGCTCACTTTCAAAACACAATGCCAAACATCCCTAACAAAAAAACCAACATTGCATTTTACATATCACACCACATGCAATCTAACCATCATAATCTTTATATAATTTCAGACATAAATTAAAAAAAAAAAAAAAAAAAAAAAAAAAAAAAAGGGGCTTTTACCTTGGAAAAAAGATTAATAGTACGAAAGAAAGTGAGCCTAAGATGAGGGTTTTTGGTATTTAGTTTAATGGCAGTTTCATGTTGAACAATCCAATAAGATAAATCAATAGCAACTCTTTTATTTCTTAAATAATCAAACCCTTTTGTTTGCCCATAGGGTTTTAGCATATCCCAGAAATTACCACCAACACCCATTTTGTTTTAACGAATTAAAGACTTGGTTTCTATGACATTGTTTTGTTGATGATGATGATGATGATGAGTTCAAGAACAATTGATGTTTGGTACTTGTGTTTCTTTATTTTGGATTATTGTGCCCAAGTGTTTTGGGGTGTTTGGGATTGTTAAACTTTTGTTTTTTTAGACTATGCGTTATGGTGCATCATCACCAAATGGTTCTAAAAGGGGCGTGGCGTTACAAAAGCGGGAGACGTGACCTTCACGCTACGCAATAGATCAAATCGTCGATTTAAGGCATGACATGAGATGAGACATGAAAAGGTGCAATAAGGCACCCTAATGCGTGAGCCGTGATGCCTTTTCTTAATTCAATTATGATGAAAAATGTTTTTTATTTGAGAAATGAAGAAAATTACATGTAAGAATAGTTTAATGACTTAGCTCTTTATTTATAACATTTTTTTTTAAATTCGATATATATGAAATATGATATATAATATAAAAATTTATAAATATTTTCATATTTTTTGCAGCTTTAAATCACGCCTTAAAAACGCTAAAGTTTCGCCATAACTCCTGTAAGACGTGAGGCTTGACCATGCCACCACGCCACGCCTCATGCTATCTAGAACCTTGATCATCACCACATTGAAGGCCAAGCTTCATACGCCAACACCCCTTCACCTTAGCAGCCCAAGTCTAGTTTTTTATGTTGGTCAGGTGGCGCAGACAACCAAACTGAAACGCATATTTATTATTATTATTTTATAAACATCACTTCATTTTTATTATTATTATTATTATTATTATTATTATTATTATTATTATTATTATTATTTATGTAAATGTGTGTGAGGTATGTTTATATAAAGTGTAATATTTTTATGTATTTAGTTAGGTTATTTAGGTGGTGACCACTACGCCTCTAAAGGTAGTGGTATAGTGGTGTGTTGAAAAACTGATGTAGCGCTAAGGTTGAGGTGATGGTCGGGTAATCATTACACTCAACCTTAGAAGGACAACTAACTATATGCCATATATAGATAACAAATTTATCTCACATGCTTGAGCAGTACATGAACCTAAAGAGTTAAACTTATTTGGACAACATTAGGTATCATTAATAAACAAGCTCTTTGGTTCTTCTGGCATTTCTTTACCTTTTGGCTAATTAACATAATGGTTTTGAGTCTACCGCATACCTCAATTGAGTGAAGTCTCCCTTCTGCAAATGTTGTTGGTGTGAGCACTTCAGAATTAGAGCATCTTTAATGGCAAGGTTGAGAAATGATTAATGATGGGTTTAAAAAAAATTAGGGAGTGTTTTGTTTACATTAGAAATCACTATTGGAATTTAGTGGGTTTGGAAATGCTTTGTTTTAAGGGTTGGATTCCCATTTTCAATTACTAAACATACTAACCGAAACACCTACAATGAGAATGAAACTCATTCCATTGTAGCCATACCCTCAAACCAAACACCCCTTAATGCATTGGAGATGAATGTCAAGAATGACTTAATTGAGCAATAGATTAGTATACATCAACCTATTGATTTTTATATATAGGGAAATTAGTATATGAGTGTAGAACTGCGGATGATAGGCTCAAATTATGTTAAAATATTTTTTTTCCAACGAAGGAATTGGTTGAGATTTTTGAGCACACTATGCAATTGTTGATACGTTAAGAGTAGTTTTTGTGATCGTGTCAAAACTACTTTTGTTTATCAGTTTATTTTGAGATAAAACAACTAATTTCCTACAAGTGATAAGTAAATGAAAATAATTACATTTTTCAATGCGCTTGCTCAAGATACATTCAAACTATTAAACCTCAAACATGTTAGAACACAAAATATGATGTAAAAATAGAATTTACTAGTTTTGGATAAGTTAGTAAAAGTCTAAGGACTAAAATTGACAAGTTAGGTAAGTTGTCCCTAACTTGTTAACACTAGTATAAGTAGGAGATCAATTGTACATTTCAAGCGTATAATTGAGATGAATTCAATAGAACTCATAACTGATCTTTCATTATCATCAAACACACACTTCCAGATGCTTTATCCTATTACACACACTAACACACACGTATACACACTTGACATCTCAATCTCTTGATACAATAGGACTAACAACTAGTATCAGAGCTTGTGAGATCACTTATTGTGTTATGTATCTTCTCATAATCTCCTACTCTTCACAGTACATTTAGTCACAAATAAAAAAAAAAAATCCAAATTTCATATATATATATATATATAAAAAAAAAAAAAGACAAACACAACTTTATGGCTCAAAATTGAATATTTTAATGGGTGTAGTGATTTAAGATAATATATTGTGGTTTTAGTGATTTAGTGTGCATAAAATTGAAGTGAATTGAGATATAGAGGTTTTTTAGGGTGATAATTCAAGTTTAGGGTGATAATTCAAGTTTAGTGGTGTTTCAGTTTGAATTGAGCTTAATTGGTTTATATTGGTTCAATTAAGTGGGGAATGGATTAAAGTTTGAAGATTTATTGAAATATTGCTACTAACATTGAAATCGTTGAGTTTTTAATGAATTTTTAGTGAACTTTTGTTGAAAAACTAAAGAAAGTTTGAAGAAACAAGCTTTTGGAGAGAAAAAGTGAAGAAAGGTGCGGTACATTTGAAGAAACAAAGTAGAAAACGTGAATTTTTGAAGCTGTTGAAGAAGAGTGAGCCACATTCACGAAGAAAAAGATCAACATTGAAGCAAAAAGGCGAAGAATGAAAGAAGCTTGGAGAAATTTAAACGCAAAGAAGATTCATGCGCCATTTGTGAAGAGCAATAAAGACTAGGAAGAAAAAGTTTACTTGGAAAAGTCTCATGAGCCATTTTAAGCCCAAAATTCATGCGCCATATTTGAAGAAGAATTCAATTGATTATAAGATGAGAAATTACCAAAAAGGTATAAAAAAACCAACGTTATCCACTATATGTGTAGAAATGTAGGGGGGGGGGGATACGTTCCTGATTAAAATCTTAAAATGTTTCGTATCAAATTTGCTATCAATCGTGGCTAAATATGAATAGTGGTTACGACATTTGTAACAACTATATATATATATATATATATATATATATATATATATATATATATATATATATATATATATATATATATATATATATATATATATATTAGCTACAATTTATTGTAGCTAATTGGCTAAAATTTTGTTCTATAAATGTGGGTCATTGATTCTTTTTGTGGGTCTCTGTTTATTTTCTGTGGGTCCCTGATTCATTGTTAGTGTATTTTTTGTAAAGAATTGTAGCTAATTGGCTACAAAAATTGTAGCTAAGCTATCCCTATATATATATATATATATATATATATATATATATATATATATATATATATATATATATATATATATATATATAACAGGATAAGCATGACTAGATAAACCCACATCATCACAAATAAGTCCATGTCATCATCATTAAGTCAACGTCAAATTCCACGTCATCACATTATTCCACCTAAGCATGATTTTAGGCAATTAAAATTCGGATTAATTAAAAAACTGACATTTGCAAAAATCGAACCCCGAGTCATTTAATCCATATACAAATGCTTCAACCACTAGACCAAGCCAATTTTTGTAATTTACAATACAAAATAAGTAAGTCATGCTTAAATAATTGATATTGTTAAGCTATATTTAAGGAATAGATTATGCATAAAAATAAATTATTATTATTATTATTATCCACTATTACAAAAAAAAGATACGTATATTTTTCCACAAGAAAAACCCTAATCATCACGACTCTCTCCATGAAGAAACTATTGTATGTTTCTAATGTTTTTGATTTTATACCGCTACTAATATTATCGACATGGTGTACGTTAATCGGCATTGACCCCTTTAGGATAACAACTAGTATTGGGGTTTTTGTAAGAACGTTAAGTATAAGTCAACGGCTTTACCTCATCTCTGACATTCACTAAATGTCCTTCATTGCAGAGAGGCAATGGCAACAAGAAGATCAGCTCACAACGCTAACCGAGGAAATGCTACACAAAGAGATTGAAGGACTAGTGAACGTGGAGGAAGAGGAGGTGGTCGAGGTATCAGTAACAACGACAACAATGACGGTGGAAACTCTGATTTTACCGCCATCATCGCTCAACAACTTCAAACCTTGCTACCTACTATTATCACCCAAATCGGCAATCACATCAACAACTCGGGAAACCACGGAAGCAGAAATGACGACACCAATGGTGTAGGTGTGAATGAGACTAACAACCGCGCAACTGGATGCACGTATAAGGAATTTACGGCATGCAAGCCAATGAAATTCAATGGTAAAGGAGGGGTGTTGGAGTATACCCGCTGGATTGAAAAGATGGAGTCAGTGATCGACATCAGTAGCTGTGGAACGCATCAGAAGGTGAAGTATTCAGCATGCTCATTGTCGGGAAAGGCGTTAACATGGTGGAACACACAAATTGAAGCTAGAGGCAGAGAAGTAGCTTTAGGAATGACGTGGGACGACTTCAAGGCACTACTAAAGGAGGAATAATGTCCGGACAATGAGATGCAGAAATTGGAAGGTGAACTCTGGAATCACGCTATGATAGGGGCTGGCCATGCAGCCTACACAGATCGATTTCATGAATTAGCAAAACTAGTTCCTCATCTGGTTACCCCTGAGTCAAAGAGGATCGAGAGGTACATCTATGGTCTCGTTCCCGAAATTCGTGAAACTGTGAAAGCGACTGAGCCGACTACAATTCAGAGTGCAATACTGAGAGCTGGAACTCTAACAGACGAGATGGTTTGAAATGGTATTTTGAGGAACAGTGACAAAAGGAAGGGAACAAGTGAGTCAGACAAGCAGATAGTCCTCATGATTGACCACAAGAGAACAAGAAATTCTATGGCCACTGGGTCAAGACAGAAAGGATATGTAGGTCCACACCCTAAATGTACCAAATGTGCTTATCATCACCCGGAGTCTGTACCTTGCCGTGAGTGTACAAACTGCAATCAGTTGGGTCATTATACGAACCAATGTAAAGCGCCCCGGAATGCAGACAACATGAGGAATAATCAAAGGACATGCTATGAATGTAATAGTCCGAATCACTTCAAGAATACGTGTCCTAGGTTGAATAGAGCACCTGGACAAAGAAAATGAAATCTAGCCCTAGCAATTGAAGGAAATAACCCAACCCCTGGAGTCTATATTGGTCCAGCTCGTGGTAGAGCTTACTACGTGGGTGACTTAGATGCAGCAAACAAATAATGGGTACGTTTTCCTTAGACAAGTCATATTCTACCTTAGATACGAAACCTTAAGCATAATTACTCTAAACTTTACACACCAACTATTCGTAAGCATCTTTTAACAGATAACGCAGACTGAATCTCGGGACGAGATTCAAAAATAAGGGGTAGGTACTGTAACAACTCGTAAAATTCCTTAGACATTAGTAAACACTAATCTATTATTAATCCCTCGTTATTGTTCACTTAGCCATTTTTACGAGCCAATTTGAACTTTTTGTTTATTTCATTCCTAATCAAACATTGTTACATGATTTAAGATACGTTGAAACGAGCTCACACGCGGACCACGACGGATCAAACATACTCATTAAACACTAAACGGATCCAATTACTATTCATGGCCCAACCCAATATTAACAAGTTTCAATTTTTCCTTTTATACAATTCGACACAACTCATTCACTTGGCCTCTTGTAAATCTAATTTCGACACACAAGATACCATTTATTTTACATAACTCGATTTTCTATACACCCAATACTCAAGAGTGATAAATCTCACATTTTATTTTGAACGTTTGGTTTATGAACGAGACCTAAAGTAAACCTCACTCGAGCACGTATACTATATAACCTATACAACTTTCATTTTATTAAATTTTACTATATGTATACATTCCTACGTACAACATTTTTCATGCAAATATTATAACATACACTTGCTACTATTTTACAGTATATACGAAAGATACATAATCGAAATATCACACTTGCAAATATATATCTATTACTTCGAAATACATGCACATGCATAAGACAATTCGAATATTATCCTGACACATCAAATTAATACTATCAACTTGTATTTAAAAACCATTAAATCGATTTTCATGCAAACTATATAATACGAGATACATGCATGCAATATTATACTATATCTATATCTTTGAATTCGAATATTACTGACACCAAGGAATATTTTTCCCCCAACTTGCCTTCTTTCATTATTATATATACGAGTACAACATGGAAGCATGCATCGGTATATATATAATATACGCATTGGTCATATACAAAAGAATCACAGTTACACTAATTCACTCTCAAATACTTCTTCCTTCTAAATTTGCTACTGCCGAGAGATCAATAAAGCTAGAAGCATTTTCGAGCCAAGTTCTAATTGTTTACTCTCTCATTCGATCACTTGTCGATTGTTCTAACGAAAGAAGTACCTCTTGATCAATTTTCTATATCGTTTCGAACGTATAAACTCCACCATTTAAGGTGTCGTAAGTCTTTCAAATTCATTTCCTACTCGTATATATCAACCTTAATATATCATGCATCGTACTTCTATTTATTTCAATCGTATATCATTTTTGTTACATTTATACGCTTTTCATTTTATTTATTTTATGTTTCATGCAATGACCTACTCAATGGATGGCTAAGAACTTGCATTTATTCTATATTCGACACTTACATACTCGTACCTTTAATTATCGCATTCATTTTTATTTATTTCAATCGCATATCATTTTTATTTCATTTTACGCTTTCTTATCATTTAATTTTTACGTACTATACATTGACCTCCTTCATGGATGGCTAGAATAACGAGTACTACTTTTATTTGACATTTACATATTCATATTAACACATATCGAGCATCATTCTTATCTTTTGTACATTTTGGACTAAAAATGCAACACATATTTACTATTAGGGTCTAAATTGTAACTTTTGTAAAACTAAGTTCAAAACTGTCATTTCTGCAAATATTGGGTAGAAAAGGGTAAGACATTAATTAGAAACCATAAAACGACAAATTGGAACCTTTACGTACTTAAAATGTAATTATATACTAGCCAAGGACTAACGGTGCAAAACTTACACCGTTAGGGTAAAAAGTGTAAATTCTATAAAAGACCAAGGGCTGAACAGTAACATTATTTATAAATCATTTCTATTTCATGTTTGACTCATTTCATATGCATTTTGTCATTCGTCTCAATATATTTATTTTTCGTTACGATTATATTTATATAACAAACTTTTAAACGAATAACTTAACGTATTAATTCAACGACTTTCGAGGAAACGATAATTGTGAAATCAAAGACATAAAAACAAGATAATATTATATATAATATTATTTTTGAACATTAAGCATTTTAAGCATATCATTTATTCACATCACAGTCCGATTCGTTATCCGATATTCTTTCACAATCATTATTCACAATCAAGTCAATCTTAGACCATCGAAATCTCAGACTTCCATATTATTCAGGTCGTGTGTTGGAGCCATTTTCGTTATACTTTTGACATAACTTTACTTGACCTTACAACTAAGGTGAGTCGTATCCCCTACTCTTTTAATACTTGTTTTATACTCTTTGGGGGAGATACATGCTTTTAAATTACTTTACTCATTTATCAAATACATGATTTATGCAATCACTCAAAACATTTATGCTTTTGTGATACAATTACTCAAATACTTATACATTTATGATACGCTTACTCTTTTGTACTTTCTAGATATGATATGTAATCTTATTACGTTATATGCTTTCATGTGGTAATCTATTCTTATGCATTCTATTCATAGTCATTAGAGGTATTGATAGTACTATTATGGGATGATACCCCCACCCTTGTGTCTAGGACACGTGACCTTGGGAGACACGTACTATTTGGGAAGGTGGTTCCCCGCCCTTGGGTCCAAAATGACGCGACCTTGGGTGAATATAATCCGGAATCCTAATCTTACTTTGGCAGTGGGTTGTAAACACACAAGTTGCAAGTCTTGTATGGGCGGGACTTGGGACTGAGTGGATTTACAATGCCTTTGTGGTGCAAACTTTATTCATTATACTATGTTAGCAGTGGGTTGTAGACACACAGGTTACAAGTCTTGTATGGGCGGGGCTTGGGACTGAGTGGATCTACAATGCCTTTGTTGGGAAATCTTTATTCAAATACTTTACATTTTTAACTAAACTCTATGAACTCACCAACCGTTGGTTGACACTTTTTAGCATGTTTATCTCAGGTTAATAAGGCGATAGTGGATGCATGGATTCTAGGGTCATTTGCATACTTGAAGACTTATATCTTATCTTTATCATTCGATACACTTTGAAAACTTTTATGTAATCTTTACTTTGGAACTTATTGTCATAACTCTGATTTTAATAATTCGAATGATGACATTTTAAAACGTCTCATTTAGAGGTCGTTTTCTATACCTTGATCTATATTATGAAGTAATACCCCCTTGACTCTACTGTTCCGCTGCGGTAATTTGGGGGTGTTACAGATTGGTATCAGAGACTTGGTTATAGAGAACTAGGTTGCATTTAGGAACCTCGACTATAACTACTATATACATTGAGACTCTTATCCTTATCGCCTTGGATAAGTAGAACTTTTTCTGTTATTATCCATGCTTCAGATATTATAGTATCTGCACCGATAGGGAATCTCAGCATTTAGTCGAGTCATCAAAGATGTAGAGCTCAGTGATAACTGGCTATTTAACTTAATCTTGTAACAGTTCTTGTTTGATGAGACATGGGATTAAGTTAAATAAAGGTTATCACTTAGCCGCAGAGAAATTTGATGATTTTGCTTGATAATGGGATTTCTCTTGAGGATACTTTTTAGTGAAAAATCTCAGAATCTAAATCGAGACATCAAAAGCGTGGAGCTCAGTGATAACTTGCTATTTAACTTAATCTTGTGACAGTTCTTGTTTGATGAAACATGGGATTAAGTTAAATAAATGTTATCACTTAGTCGTAGAAATTTGATGAGTTCACCCGATGATTTTTTGAGAGATAATTACCTTACTCTTTCACCATTTAAGTAACGTCGAGATATGTGTGCTTGGTAATATGTACACGTGTGAAAGGAGGAAAGTATAATTATGGGTGTACAACATAATTATAAATGCATCACGACTCACGTGGACATATGTAACCATGCGTACGTTAATCGGCATTGACCCCTTTAGGATAATAGCTAGTATCGGGGTTTTTGTAAGAACGTTAAGTATAAGTCAACGACTTTACCTCATCTCTGACGTTCACTAAATGTCCTTCATTGCAGAGAGGCAATGGCAACAAGAAGATCAAATCGCAACGCTAACCGAGGAAATGCTACACAAAGAGGTGGAAGGACTAGTGAACGTGGAGGAAGAGGAGGTGGTCGAGGTATCAGTAACAACGACAACAACGACGGTGGAAACCCTGATTTTACCGCCATCATCGCTCAACAACTTCAAACCTTGCTACCTACTATTATCACCCAAATCGGCAATCACATCAACAACTCGGGAAACCACGGAAGCAGAAATGACGACACCAATGGTGTAGGTGTGAATGAGACTAACAACCGCGCAACTGGATGCACGTATAAGGAATTTACGGCATGCAAGCCAATGGAATTCAATGGTAAAGGAGGGGCGTTGGAGTATACCCGCTGGATTGAAAAGATGGAGTCAGTGATCAACATCAGTAGCTGTGGAACGCATCAGAAGGTGAAGTATTCAGCATGCTCATTGTCGGGAAAGGCGTTAACATGGTGGAACACACAGATTGAAGCTAGAGGCAGAGAAGCAGCTTTAGGAATGACGTGGGACGACTTCAAGGCACTACTAAAGGAGGAATACTGTCCGGACAATGAGATGCAGAAGTTGGAAGGTGAACTCTGGAATTACGCTATGATAGGGGCTGGCCATGCAGCCTACACAGATCGATTTCATGAATTAGCAAAACTAGTTCCTCATCTGGTTACCCCTGAGTCAAAGAGGATCGAGAGGTACATCTATGGTCTCGTTCCTGAAATTCGTGGAACTGTGAAAGCGACTGAGCCGACTACAATTCAGTGTGCAATACTGAGAGCTGGAACTCTAACAGACGAGATGGTTCGAAATGGTATTTTTAGGAACAGTGACAAAATGAAGGGAACAAGTGAGTCAGACAAGCAGATAGTCCCCATGATTGACCACAAGAGAACAAGAAATTTTATGGCCATTGGGTCAAGACAGAAAGGATATGTAGGTCCACACCCTTAATGTACCAAATTTGCTTATCATCACCCGGAGTCTATACCTTACCATGAGTGTACAAACTGCAATCAGTTGGGTCATTATACGAACCAATGTAAAGCGCCCCGGAATGCAGACAACATGAGGAATAATCAAAGGACATGCTTTGAATGTAACAGTCCAAATCACTTCAAGAATACGTGTCCTAGGTTGAATAGAGCACCTGGACAAAGACAAGGAAATCTAGCCCTAGCAATTGAAGGAAATAACCCAACCCCTGGAGTCCATATTGGTCCAGCTCGTGGTAGAGCTTACTACTTGGGTGACTTGGATGCAGCAAACAAATAATGGGTACGTTTTCCTTAGACAGGTCATATTCTACCCTAGATACGAAAGCTTAATCATAATTACTCTAAAACTTTACACAACAACTATTCGTAAGCATCTTTTAACAGATAACGCAGACTGAATCTCGGGACGAGATTCAAAAATAAGGGGTAGGTACTGTAACAACTCGTAAAATTCCCTAGACATTAGTGAACACTAATCTATTATTAATCCCTCGTTACTGTTCACTTAGCCATTTTTACGAGCCAATTTGAACTTTTTGTTTATTTCATTCCTATTCAAACATTGTTACATGATTTACGATACGTTGGAACGAGCTCACACGCGGACCACGACGGATCAAACATACTCATTAAACACTAAACGGATCCAATTACAATTCATGGCCCAACCCAATATTAACAAGTTTCAATTTTTCCTTTTATACAATTCGACACAACTCATTCACTTGGCCTCTTGTAAATCTAATTTCGACACACAAGATACCATTTATTTTACATAACTCGATTTTCTATACACCCAAGACTCAAGAGTGATAAATCTCACATTTTATTTTGAACGTTTGGTTTATGAACGAGACCTAAAGTAAACCTCACTCGGGCACGTATACTATATAACCTATACAACTTTCATTTTATTAAATTTTACTATATGTATACATTCCTACGTACAACATTTTTCATGCAAATATTATAACATACACTTGCTACTATTTTACAGTATATACGAAAGATACATAATCGAAATATCACACTTGCAAATATATATCTATTACTTCGAAATACATGCACATGCACAAGACAATTCGAATATTATCCTGACACATCAAATTAATACTATCAACTTGTATTTAAAAACCATTAAATCGATTTTCATGCAAAATATATAATACGAGATACATGCATGCAATATTATACTATATATATATCTTTGAATTCGAATATTACTGACACCAAGGAATATTTTTCTCCCAACTTGCTTTCTTTCATTATTATATATACGAGTACAACATGGAAGCATGCATCGGTATATATATAATATACGCATTGGTCATATACAAAAGAATCACAGTTACACTAATTCACTCTCAAATACTTCTTCCTTCTAAATTTGCTACTGCCGAGAGATCAATAAAGCTAGAAGCATTTTCGAGCCAAGTTCTAATTGTTTACTCTCTCATTCGATCACTTGTCGATTGTTCTAACGAAAGAAGTACCTCTTGATCAATTTTCTATATCGTTTCGAACGTATAAACTCCACCATTTAAGGTGTCGTAAGTCTTTCAAATTCATTTCCTACTCGTATATATCAACCACAATATATCATGCATCGTACTTCTATTTATTTCAATCGTATATCATTTTTGTTACATTTATACGCTTTTCATTTTATTTATTTTACGTTTCATGCAATGACCTCCTCATTGGATGGCTAAGAACTTGCGTTTATTCTATATTCGACACTTACATACTCGTACCTTTACTTATCGCATTCATTTTTATTTATTTCAATCGCATATCATTTTTATTTCATTTTACGCTTTCTTATCATTTAATTTTTACGTACTATACATTGACCTCCTTCATGGATGGCTAGAATAACGAGTACTACTTTTATTTGACATTTACATATTCATATTAACACATATCGAGCATCATTCTTATCTTTTGTATATTTTGGACTAAAAATGCAACGCATATTTACTATTTGGGTCTAAATTGTAACTTTTGTAAAACTAAGTTCAAAACTGTCATTTCTACAAATATTGGGTAGAAAAGGGTAAGACATTAATTAGAAACCATAAAACGACAAATTGGAACCTTTACGGACTTAAAATGTAATTATATACTAGCCAAGGACTAACGGTGCAAAACTTACACCGTTAGGGTAAAAAGTGTAAATTCTATAAAAGACCAAGGGCTGAACAGTAACATTATTTATAAATCATTTCTATTTCATGTTTGACTCATTTCATATGCATTTTGTCATTCGTCTCAATATATTTATTTTTCGTTATGATTATATTTATATAACGAACTTTTAAACGAATAACTTAACGTATTAATTCAACGACTTTCGAGGAAACGATAATTGTGAAATCAAAGACATAAAAACAAGAAAATATTATATATAATATTACTTTTGAACTTTAAGCATTTTAAGCATATCATTCATTCACATCACAGTCCGATTCGTTGTCCGATATTCTTTCACAATCATTATTCACAATCAAGTCAATCTTAGACCATCGAAATCTCAGACTTCCCTATTATTCAGGTCGTGTGTTGGAGCCGTTTCCGTGATACTTTTGACATAACTTTACTTGACCTTACAGCTAAGGTGAGTCGTAGCCCCTACTCTTTTAATACTTGTTTTATACTCTTTGGGGGAGATACATGCTTTTAAATTACTTTACTCATTTATCAAATACATGATTTATGCAATTACTCAAAACATTTATGCTTTTGTGATACAATTACTCAAATACTTATACATTTATGATACGCTTACTCTTTTATACTTTCTAGATATGATGTGTAATCTTATTACGTTATATGCTTTCATGTGGTAATCTATTCTTATGCATTCTATTCATAGTCATTAGAGGTATTGATAGTACTATTATGGGATGATACCCCCACCCTTGTGTCCAGGACACGTGACCTTGGGAGACACGTACTATTTGGGAAGGTGGTTCCCCGCCCTTGGGTCCAAAATGACGCGACCTTGGGTGAATATAATCCGGAATCCTATTCTTACTTTGGCAGTGGGTTGTAAACACACAGGTTGCAAGTCTTGTATGGGCGGGACTTGGGACTGAGTGGATTTACAATGCCTTTGCGGTGGAAAATTTATTCATTATACTATGTTAGCAGTGGGTTGTAGACACACAGGTTACAAGTCTTGTATGGGCGGGGCTTGGGACTGAGTGGATCTACAATGCCTTTGCTGGGAAATCTTTATTCAAATACTTTACATTTTTAACTAAACTCTATGAACTCACCAACCATTGGTTGACACTTTTTAGCATGTTTATCTCAGGTTAATAAGGCGATAGTGGATGCATGGATTCTAGGGTCATTTGCATACTTGAAGACTCATATCTTATCTTTATCATTCGATACACTTTGAAAACTTTTATGTAATCTTTACTTTGGAACTTATTTTCATAACTCTGATTTTAATAATTCGAATGATAACATTTTAAAACGTCTCATTTAGAAGTCGTTTTCTATACCTTGATCTATATTATGAAGTAATACCCCCTTGACTCTACTGTTCCGCTGCGGTAATTTGGGGGTGTTACATCTGACGAACAAATGATCCAATTAGAACTTATTACATAAAACTGCATTTTATCAGTTCTCAGATTTGGAGCTACCATAGGCAAAGTAAATAATAACATAGCCATGTCCATTTACCACCCATTTGTTGTTTAACAACAACTCTTATAATATGCTAATGAGAAAATATAAAATTAGAGAGCTTAGATAATCTGTGGGCACATTCAAATCCAACTATAATCAAGAAGCAATGGACACAATGTGCACCAATAATCTATTGATAATTTGTTTTGGTAAAACAATGCAATCGTAAAACTAATGTGTAGTTCAATGACAACATTTATCTATTTCGCCTCCTAGCATTATTTATACTACTGATGCTAAACAAAGAAAACAGACATGTCACAGATTCAACAACAAGACACATGTGGGAGCAGAGGACGTGGGAGTGAACCTTTTTCATCTTATTAGAGCAGTTTGAAGAGCAGCTCAAATCACATGGGTTACCAGTCATATGCATGCACACATCAGCAAGGCTCCTGGTGGATTAAAAACTCACAGTTTTAAGCGAATTGCATTCTTTTTAAAAAGAATTTTAAGAGTATCTATATGTTGCAGATGGGATTTCTGTTTCCGTATGGGTAGTGTGACTGAAAGCATATATGTTCACACTAATATTATTCACAAGCAATTAAACTGTGATTGGTTGCCTGGGTACGAATAACTTGATATCCCCTTTGTTGTAACTACTAATATGAATGTATACATAAGTTCAAATGTTCCAAATAAGCACTTGGTGAGTAATGCACAAACAATGGGGTCTACGGTATGAAAATCTCTGTTTAAATATCTTGGTTATTTTCAGTCATAAATAACACTTGCCCAATCGGTTATGAAAATTGCTTCATCACCTAATTCAAACAATCATGGTCATTTTCAGTCACTTGCCCACTCGGTTACGAAAATTGCTTGAAGATCTAATTCAAACAATCATGGTCAGTTTTCCTATCCTCTTTGGATTCTATTATTATTTTGATCAACCATGTTATTAAATCGATAGTATACTAACCAGGAGTAAAACATGGACTGGAAGTTATAGAAGAATGAAGGCATCGCTTCTAAGACACCAGTCTACGCAATTGAAGAATGCAACTCAGGTTACATAACTTTAAACATCAATGTTATATAATTAATCAATAATGTTAAGCATATTATACTAAAGTTGCTTAAAATGTTTACTTTTGGGCCAGGCGCAACATATAAACTCTCTACCGACGGATTGGGAAGAGAAAATGGACTGAATACATCAGTTGTTTTCAAAAGTTCCACACTACAGCAATGTAAGTATGCATGTATATCGTCATTACAACTGAGTAGTTCCATTTTTATCATGCGTAGTCATAAAGTAATTGGTTTTTCAATAAATTGCAGCAATTAACTATTAACATGGTTCCCTTTTGAGCTCTAAGCTCTTATGTAATGAATAACATAAAGTCGCATCAGCATCCAGAAAATACAAACAAGTATCACTACAAGAAGATAATTTTAGTTTAATTGTGAAAAACACACTCGATATTTATATTTTTATATCACCAATTGGATGTTTCTAAAATTCGTACTGAACCAACATCTATTGTCTGGCTTATATGCCATACAGTAAAGTCGTTCACAAATACACTTACTAATAGCAGTATTAAGCTCCGTAGCAGCAATATTAAGTCGAGTGTGCAGCAGTACTAAGTTATCAACAGCAGTACTAACTCACTCGCATAGCAGTACTAATAATTAGGAGCAGTACTAACCTTTCAATCAAACAAGCAGTACTAAAAAGTAACCAGCAGTACAAAGAAAATACGTGGGCAGTACTAAGGTGAACAAACAGTATCAATGAGAAGCATAACAGTATTAACCAAGATACAACTGCATGTACACCTCATTCGCTTCCCAATAACCTCAGTCAATGTATCAGGTACTTCACTTTCTTTGCTCGCACGACTTAAAATAGCAGTAGGAGTAGCTCATGGCCTGTCTTTTGCGCATCAGAGGAGGTATCTAGCTTAGCTCATGGGCTGTCTTTTTGCTCATGGTTCATACTCATTCCATATAGATGCACCATATGCTGCACCAGAATGGTTTCATTACCAAGCAGATGTTATATTTGATGGAATTTATGGATCACCTTATCGCAATCGTATGATCAGCTTTAAAAAGTTGAATTTTTTTAGTCATGTTCTCATAATATATGATAACATGTTACATAACTACTTATCAATAGATTTGAAATGATATCCACTTTTTTGAGAACTCATTTACTCCCTGAAGGCTAAATGAAACACCACTTAGCATTTATGTGTTTACATAACGATTACGGGAAACAAACCCGCACGCTGTAGCATACAGTAACTTACCAAAACTATTTGATTTTATTAGAAAAGGTGAAAATTTCACTTCCTGACAGTTACAAACACCAACGTAACAAAAACGAGAGGTTGTCTCATTTTTCTTGAAAAACGACACCACACGCGTACCGACACCATATTAGTAAAGGTTAAAATTTATAATTTCATTCCGGAGTCAATAAATTTTATTCTATGTCAGTCTGATAAAAACGACTCCTGAACTACATTTTTCATGCTCACGACAACTGATGCGTGGTTTTGCGACCTTACAACAGGTTTTACCTCTCGAGGGATCTCAATAGGTTTACAACCCCACCAGGCAGTGTACCTGACCGATGTAGTATAGTGTAGTGGTAAGTACGGGGGATTGATCGTTCTCCACAGGGAATAGTGTCGTTAGGATTGAAAAACTACTCTAATAGGTCTAGGGGTGAGAGAAGATTCTTTTTGTGTTTATATATTTTATGAAAGCAAGTAAAATCTCGGGTTTGAAAGAGTGGGCGGAATTAGTTGCTAATCAACTAACCCAAATAACTACGAATGCAAATAAAATAAAATAACTGAAAATGAAAAGGTGGTAAAACTTATGTGGAGAGAAATGTGTTTACTTAGATTTCCTTACTCCCTAACTATCTTTTACCGGTTGATTAGTGTGTATTAATCGCGTGGATGACGGGTGTATTCCTTAATACCAATCGTGGGGTGGCGTACGTACTTCCCCAACTCTATGAACTCCTACTTCACTCCTATGTCGAGCCGGCTAAGAAGCTCCTAACATGGGATCACTAGAATTCGCTCATGCATTAAATAAAACCATAAAAACCTTAGTACGCGTTAGTTCATGTTTCTTAAGACGTTCAAGCAAGTTACCGAATAGGAGGTTAGCCAGTTTTCTTAAGCCTAACATAGATAAACAATCATCCAATACAACTAATAACACACTAATAACCAACAATCAATAGTTAGGTTTCATTAGATCTAAGCAAACACAAGATAAATCTAGCCTAGCATGTTAAACAAAAGACAAGAACAAGATAGAATCAAACAACACATAGACATATTGAATGATTAATTGATAACTTATCTTCAATGTAACATGGAAGATCTCAAGGCAAAAAGCCTTGAAAAAGCTGCTAAAATCGTCTTAGGGTTTCCTCCCAAAAGGTTACACACAAAGTTCCACACTAATGACAAAAAATTGCAAAACTATATATAGAGTTTAAGGGCTGACGACGTCACGTTGTAGATCCTGACGCCATCACCTCGCCGCTTTTAGGGTTCCCGGATGGCCTTCCTGACGCCGTCTCTCTTTAGACCTCCAAAATCCGCTCTGGCTTATCAAGGCTTGACGCCGTCAGATTAGTGCTTGACGCCGTCCCTCTTTAGCTTAAGCCGTGACGACCTTGATCACATTAAAGGGTGACGCCGTCAGATTTTTCATGCAAAATTCTCTGGCTTATCATGAGTAATTTTCATATCCACCACTTTTGCCAAGCCATGACGCCGTCTGGACCAATTCCTGACGCCGTCAAAGGTAGTTTCCAGCATAATTTTGAGACTTTGCCGTTTTCTTCACTTTTATGCTCCAAAAACGTCCAAAATGCTTCCTTTTCCAGATTTCTTCTCCAAAGTACCTAAAATGACAAAAGGAACGATTTAGGGCAATATTTGATCAAATAAATACGATTTAGGGCCTAAATGACCCCCTAAAAGCGGTACACTTTTCGCTTCATCAAATACCCTTACACTTGAGATTTGCTTGTCCTCAAGCAAATGCGCTTTTATTCTAATCAAAATACAAGTTAGGGGTCATTTAATGCTAATATAAAAGTAATTACAACAATTAGTCGTTCCACTTTTATCATAATAAGCACGGAGATTACATACTAGCACCTCACAAGTAGTGTTTAGATACTCACATCTCTCAAGTGTCATCAACATAAATCTCATAAATGAAAACGGATATTATCTCTCACTACCTGTCATAGCAAATAGATTACCATAGGCTTGGGAAAGGATAAAAAACCTCCTCCACTAGGCGTAAGCACCTAAGATAAACTATCAAAGAGGGCTTTTAAACGGGTTATAACGTTAGGTGTAGGGATATGATAAACACGGTTTTGTTGGATAAAGGATATTTTACTGGTGGTGAGTTAAAGATCTTGATTAATTACATGTACTATACAATGTTGCTAAGCCAAGACTCGACTCAATCTTAAGCTAAAAACAAAATAACAAAAACATAAAATAAACATAAAATAAAACGGGATGGTAGTCCGTATGTTTTTTTTTCTATTTTTTCTTTTTCTCATTTTTTTTGTATTTTTCTTGATTTTTTTTTTTTTTTTTTTTTTTTTTTTTTTTTTTTTTTGCATACATTCTTGCCCTACCATCCAAAATAATACATCATAGGGGCGTTGCATTCCCCTTACACTTGAACTTTTACATAACTTTACAAATAACTATTCTAATGACTCGAATTAAGATAATTGAAAAACTTGGAGTACTTTTTAAAATATTTAGCACATATGGGGGTAATAAATGATATTCTTCCCCATTACTCCATTACACTAGTACTTTACCCATGAGTCCCAATCGTCCCAAAACAATATGTACAAGGATATGACTCGACTTAGCAACCATGTAATCAATTAGATAATTAACTTGGGTTTAAACAAATGTTGTCACAATAATGCACTAAAGATGAGTGCATACAAGGTAGGCTAAGGCGATTTGGGTCTACATTTAAGTGGGGTGTAACAAATTCTTCATTTAAGTAAAATGCTTAAAGGTCGAAACGAAAAGATAGGCTCTGAGGGGTGTACCATGGGTATCGTGTACTAAAAATGAGTACAACGCAAAGGGTGTGGGAGAATTACTTGACCAATGTAGCCAATGTAATTATAACAAAAACACAGGTGTAAAACAATGGGTTAATCCTAATGCCTCTTATCATGTAGTAAATCTAACTACACGAATGTAGTCTCACTTGTGGCCTCGGAATGGTCCTAACGCAAGTTCTAGAATCTAAGTGCTACCGGTACACACATCATAGCATAAATGCTTTTCCTACCAATTCTAGGGGCGAACCTCACATATTTGGGGGTGGAAATTTTTTAAGTGGTACGGTTTTTGTGCTAGTCATATAACTCCTATCCGTGAGACGCTTATTAGAACTAAAGTTTCACTCCTAAATGTTGTAAAAAAATTTAAATTTGGCTCTAAAATTGCCCTAACAGGTATTTATCTCAGTTTTATTACACATCAACCATCAAACAAACAAAAATCAAGTGCAATTGTATTCTCTAAAGTATCGTACTTTTACCCCCCTTACACTTAAGATGAACATTGTCCCCAATGTTCAAATAACAAGATGTAAAAGCATAAAGTAAAAGAATGAAATCAAATACTCCCCTGATTCGCTCGGTGGATAATGTGGTAACACGGTTAGATCTTCTTCCAAGGTAATGTTGAAGCTTTATGACTAATGCATCGCCATAAGCTTGATCCCACATACATCTCCTTGTCCAAAATAACCTGTTAAACCTGAGAAAACAAACACGAAAACCTGCATAACATCGGCGGGATAAACTCTATATATAAGGATATAATGCTTGTGGAATGATAATTTTGCAGATTCCTGGAGATTATAAGTTAGAGATTTAATAAAAACTTTTTATGAAAACAAAACTTTCAAAAATTTTCAGAAAATTAAACCTGACGCCGTCAGAAATGGTCTGACAGAATTCTCATGTTAAGTTTCCGGAAAATTTTTGGAAAAAACCTATACCTTACTTCCTGGAATTCCTGCAAAACATCATTACGACTCGATACAAGCATTTGACTCAAACAAATACTAATATGTATGTTAATTTATTATTATTGCGATTCATGTTCATTTGTGTTCTAATAAACCGATTTAGATTTCCCTTACACTTAACTTTTGCAAAATACCTTTATATGTAGTTAAGACGAAGTTAAAAACAACATAAAGCATTTTCACAGTTTAGTTTTTAACATGAATCAATAATAATAAAAATAAAACATACACACGGAAACAAATAAAATCAAACAAACAAATAATTAAACACACAAAGCAAATAAAGCTTGGGTTGCCTCCCAAGAAGCGCTTTTCTTTATTAACGAGTCTTGTAGCTAGACTCAAAGTCACGGGTTCTACGTTTTTTCCGTTTTGCTTCTCAATTGTCCCTCTAATCATCCTAACAACCTCCATATCAATTTTGTATTTAGGTCCTAGGTTCAAGCAATCTTTATAATAAAGGCTTCTCTTATTCCAAACATAGTCCATGCCTTTTTCTTTATCCTCATCATTGATGTCCTCAATCGCACCAATGTTGTCCTTGTCAAATCGAGGCACAAAACGAAATTCATTTATCCGATAAGGCATCCTATATGTGATCCTATCTATGTGATTAGAAAACTGAACCGTGCCTCTTAAACGATCATACTTTAAATTGGATGCTTCAACAAACGGCTTTCCTAACACCACGCGAGATAGGCGGCAGTCAACAACACTTGCCAAATCTTCTAAGATCATGAAGTTGGTGACAAAGGTAAAATTCCCAACAAGGATATGCATATCCTTAATCCTTCCAACGAAGTTGCAAACTCCGCCTGGGCACTTGGGGTCCATCCTAGGCTCAAGTGGTGTGTTTATGATCTGGCTATAAAGGCCTGAGGACATCACGTTGATTGGGGATTCACAGTCAATGTAAGCATGCTCAACGTATTGGTACCCAATCATACATGGTATCTTCACATTCCCGGGATCACCCCTCTTAATCTTTGGGTCAATTCTAACAAAAGGTGGTCGAGGGTTATCAACTAGGTTGTTATAGTAAGCAATCTCCTCCTTAGTGGGGTATTCATTGAAATAATCATCCAACCTAGGATCTACCTTCACGTCATCAATTTTCTCAATCAACTTCTCAACCGTAAGATTATTACGTTCTAAGTAATTATCTGAGTATATGGCGGTCCCTAAGTTGTTCAAGGCATAATCAAGCTCTATATCAATCATTCTACTGAGCTCCCTGAGCTCACTAATCTCATTCTCAAGTTGGCTACGCAACAAAGCCACTTCGCCAGGTGTAAGGGGTGGATTCGCGTTTTCCATAATGGCAAACTGAATAGTCAATGAAAATCTTATACGAACAAAAACACGAAGAAAATAGATAGACTAAAGAAAACCTAGAAAAATAAAATAAAAATCTCACTAGAAAGGAATCTAGTGAGTAGACCTATAAAATAAAAATTCAACCTAAACAATAACTATTCCCCGGCAGCGGCGCCAAAAACTTGATGCGTGGTTTTGCGACCTTACAACAGGTTTTACCTCTCGAGGGATCTCAAGAGGCTTACAACCCCACCAGGCAGTGTACCTGACCGATGTAGTATAGTGTAGTGGTAAGTACGGGGGATTGATCGTTCTCCACAGGGAATAGTGTCGTTAGGATTGAAAAACTACTCTAATAGGTCTAGGGGTGAGAGAAGATTCTTTTTTGTGTTTTTATATTTTATGAAAGCAAGTAAAATCTCGGGTTTGAAAGAGTGGGCGGAATTAGTTGCTAATCAACTAACCCAAATAACTACGAATGCAAATAAAATAAAATAACTGAAAATGAAAAGGTGGTAAAACTTATGTGGAGAGAAATGTGTTTACTTAGATTTCCTTACTCCCTAACTATCTTTTACCGGTTGATTAGTGTGTATTAATCGCGTGGATGACGGGTGTATTCCTTAATACCAATCGTGGGGTGGTGTACGTACTTCCCCAACTCTATGAACTCCTACTTCACTCCTATGTCGAGCCGGCTAAGAAGCTCCTAACATGGGATCACTAGAATTCGCTCATGCATTAAATACAACCATAAAAACCTTAGTACGCGTTAGTTCATGTTTCTTAAGACGTTCAAGCAAGTTACCGAATAGGAGGTTAGCCAGTTTTCTTAAGCCTAACATAGATAAACAATCATCCAATACAACTAATAACACACTAATAACCAACAATCAATAGTTAGGTTTCATTAGATCTAAGCAAACACAAGATAAATCTAGCCTAGCATGTTAAACAAAAGACAAGAACAAGATAGAATCAAACAACACATAGACATATTGAATGATTAATTGATAACTTATCTTCAATGTAACATGGAAGATCTCAAGGCAAAAAGCCTTGAAAAAGCTGCTAAAATCGTCTTAGGGTTTCCTCCCAAAAGGTTACACACAAAGTTCCACACTAATGACAAAAAATTGCAAAACTATATATAGAGTTTAAGGGCTGACGGCGTCACGTTGTAGATCCTGACGCCGTCACCTCGCCGCTTTTAGGGTTCCCGGATGGCCTTCCTGACGCCGTCTCTCTTTAGACCTCCAAAATCCGCTCTGGCTTATCAAGGCTTGACGCCGTCAGATTAGTGCTTGACGCCGTCCCTCTTTAGCTTAAGCCGTGACGACCTTGATCACATTAAAGGGTGACGCCGTCAGATTTTTCATGCAAAATTCTCTGGCTTATCATGAGTAATTTTCATATCCACCACTTTTGCCAAGCCATGACGCCGTCTGGACCAATTCCTGACGCCGTCAAAGGTAGTTTCCAGCATAATTTTGAGACTTTGCCGTTTTCTTCACTTTTATGCTCCAAAAACGTCCAAAATGCTTCCTTTTCTAGATTTCTTCTCCAAAGTACCTAAAATGACAAAAGGAACGATTTAGGGCAATATTTGATCAAATAAATACGATTTAGGGCTTAAATGACCCCCTAAAAGCGGTACACTTTTCGCTTCATCAACAACCCGGAAATCTCAAGTTACATCGGGGTTCAACGGGACACGTGGTACACTTAATACAAAACTTAAAAAAAAATTCTTACCCTTATCTATGTATACAACCGTACCCCACTCACATTATCTTCTATATATATATATACTAGACTTCAAAGCCCGCCCGATGGGCAGGCATGACTTATAAATATCGTTGGCATATTTGTATATAGCAAAAGAAGGGTGGTAAAAAATGGTTTGGAAAGTGTACATCATTTGTCCACAATAGTGGTGATCTACACCTTTTTAAATCGAGTCAACAAATGATACACATGTTGCATAACAAATGTTAGAGGTATCGAATTCACACGCTTTGATTTGTATTCTGGTAGATAAAGTATATAAATCAGCTAACAATTTTAACATTGAGGCAATATAAATTTCAAGATGGTTATAAAATGACACTTGTCTATATAAAAAACGTTAATGTTTTCCTTGAGCATATTTTTGTCGATACAGTAGGAACATATCTTTCCATATCAACCTAATCTCCATGATGTCCTTAATGATGTCCATTATTAATCCGAACACTAATAAGGAGATTCACAATCGGCACAATCATTTAGCTGCTTATCCATTGCTACAGATTTTGAAAAACACAAAATACTTACTTAATTACCATTAGCTATAGAAAAGCAATCACAATTATGAAAATCATATAATTCATACAAAAGTAATTATGTCGAAGTAAGTATCAACTAAAATAAAAGAAAGTAACAGTGAATGTAATGAGTAAACATGAATAGTTTCAATATTGTGTGCAAATTTTTCCATGACAATGATAAGAACAGCCAAATACATCAAACTTGCAGCAGTCAACAAACCAAAAGAACCATATGAGATCAGTACACACAGTAGAATAAAGATCATAGAAACCGCACCAAAAAGAAATACCATAGCCATTATAAGAACCTGCAAGACAGAAACCGTTGGTAAAAAAGACCCTATCCTCACACCATCTACTCTCAACACTCGGAAAAAGAATGGGAAAAAGGATCTCAGGAAACCTCACAGTCACACCCCAAGATTTTAACCCCCCAAACACCCACCCATCACTCAATGAAAAGATGAGACCTGTCAAATCTACGACCAGGATTTTCATAAGCATAAAATTGTCTAACCAAAACTCTCTCATCCCAACGATAATGTAGAAACACCAATACACACTACTGGAACAATACAACCAAACACCAGCACCCACCTTATATCTCCTATAATCAGTGCCATCAACTGCCAAAAGATTATAGCCGGTTATGATAAATTCTTAAAGATTAACACAACCAACCAGTTTCCAAAGTTAAGAACATTAATTAAATTATAAAGGCAAACAGACTGAAGTTATAAATATATATGTTAAATATGGGGGCTTACAATTAAAACAACTGAACGGCAAAATGCAGCTCTGCTGGCATTTATTGCATTATAATCTGTCATACCCGGCTTCCAGACATTGACCGTCAACTTCTGAGATTTGCCATACTCCTTGCACAAAGCAGACAAAAATAGAACCAAAGTAAGTTTCACTGTCCTTGTATGTGTTCATTACATTATTTTATCATGCTAGGTTGGCTATAGGAAGGGTATGTGCTTTCGTTATAAATTATTATTAGTATGATGTAGAAAATGGGAAGGGGAAGATAGTACGTCAATTACAAACACCAATTGCTCGAAAGACTTTTTTTACCTGAAAATAAAGGCTTTCTCAAATCAATCTTAATCAACTTAAATATTAAAGGAACGGCTGTAATATACTACTATACTTTAAACAATTGAGCAATAACTTAGGGGCTCTATATCACATGGTTACAGCATATTCGATCATAAAATATGTTTCAGATGTTGTTTTCACAACCCAACATAACAAATACTTAGGTTACAATTTGCCAACATATTCGATATAAGGGCAATGTTTAAAAAATTAAAACATTCATTGTATAACTTGTTTATTTAACATTTTCGGACTATATTTCACTGGAATAAATTGTAGTGGTGTATAGGATAACTTATTTACAACCTACCATTAACAAAAACAGGAAGAGGTGGATGCTCCATTAAATTTGCAGGCTTCTTCATCGAAGCTATTGGTTGATAAGCCAATTGCTGGTAATGGGACCCATCAATTAGAATCCAAAACCGCCTGTAATCAATATAACCATCAATGACGAGTATAATAGGTTTCTGATGTCGTGTAGGGAATAAAAATGCATGTGTACCTGAAAAGTATTCATATTCTTAGAAAATGGGTTTGGGACAGGCTTGCACAAAAAAAAAAAAAAAAAAAAAAAAAAATTAAAAAAAATAAAAAAATAAAAATAAATGCATGTGTACCTAAAAAATATTCATTTTCTTAGAAAATGGGTTTGGGACAGGGTTGCACAAACAACAACAACAAAAAAAAAAAAAAAAAAAAAAAAAAAAAAAAAAAAAAAAAAAAAAAAAAAAAAAAAAAAAGTGAGTTGTGCACATTGTGATCCTTGACCAGAAACAAACAAAAGATAAATGAACCGTAACATACTCTTCAAACAGAGGTGGTAGCAAGCCCCGAAAATCCAATCCAACCCAGCCAAGCCCTATGACACAATACTGAGCAAGTACATACACTGATCAATAAGGTTCAGGAAGAAAATATATATTGGCTTAAAGTCTTAAACCTATAACCACATCTATGACTTTACTAAGTTCAAGAGGCATAATAATCCAATGTCAAAAAACAGTTTCAAACCCATGATATAATATCAAACACAAACGAACTCACTCACTTTGATATTGTATACCTTCACAAGATCCCAAGCTCGTCACTCTGCTCTTCCGCCAACCATTGAGCACTTCATCAAACACCATTTATGAAACACAAACTAACTAAACTGAATGAACTCGCTGCACGACTTTCCAGCCCATGATCTAATATCAAACACAAACGAATTCACTCGCTTCTACATCTATTCTAACCTGTTGGGGAAAAAAGAGAACACCTTGTATTATAAGTCATTCTTGAATATAGGAATCGCTAATTACTTATAAGAAAATAACATACCCTTTTCCATGGAGCTTCACCGTTCTCAGACTTGCCCTGAATCAACATAAATACAATCACCTCACAAGTATAGAACAAAAGATAGCTGGTTCATAATTCAAACAAAATGGTGAGTCACCCGGCTCCCCAGTGAAGGAACATTAAGGGGGTGTTTGGTATAAGCTTGCAAATGGGTCAAATTGGTGATTCACTGATCAATGGTCATTTAAGCAACTTAGATTTAATATCAGTAAGTCATTTGAGCTTAGGTTTATCTGATTTGATCCTATTTTAGTTGTTTTGATGGATTTTGCCTATTTTATAAAAATTCAAGGTGTAATATTGCTATATTAGCTCGTTGTTAAGAAATTAAGGATTAGACCTCTTTAGTGAAGTTTTTTTAAATTTAAAATCAGTGTGTGAGCTTAAGTACAGAAACATGTGTATTGATTGGTCATCAAAGTAAACATATTTTCTGTTACATGTTGGTTTCTTTCAATATATGTAGTATGGATAAAAAAACCTATAGAATGGTTTTTTACTCAAGTGTTCTTTGTGAAAGGCCAGTGATAAAAAATAATGTATATTGATTCCAAACAATGTCGTAGCTAGTATAATAAACATAATATTTAAGATTTCTGTTATAATTACAGATTACACAACTTGTGACGGACTAATTACACATCATTTACAGCCGTGTAACCAAGATGCTTGTTGACAGCCTAATTACACATAACACAAGTTGATCATACAGCCGCAAAACAAAGACATAGCTGCAACACTATGAGCTACACATAACCTTAGCATTGTTCTATCTTGTTTACCAAACCCAACTGACAAGAAAAATTTTAAAGCAATAGAAAGCAAACCATACACAAGCTAAGCACAACAGATGCTTAAGGCAGGTTTATTTTGCAAAGTCCATTGGCCTATTATTCAGCTTATGAGTTAAGCTTATGACCTTAAATAAGCCAAAAGCTTTACTTGATAAACTCATAAGCTCAGATAATGAGCTTATGAGTTTTTCAAAATATAAATAAACTCATAACGCCAAATAACAGTTATTTGTACAGTTAAAAACGTCTAATTAGCGACCAAAGAAACTCAAATATTCTGAACGAATCACACATCTAATTCAACTACTTCAAATCAAAACTATAACCATCAGTAACAGCGACAACAACAGATAACAATAAATATATAATTACGCTCTAAAAACCAACAACTAATCAACTCAATACAAAAATCACAAATCAATCATATTAAGCTCAACATCACAGACTCATAACCGTTAGATATAAAACCATCAACTATACAAATAATAGAAAGGCTAATAATTTTGAAGAAATAGTGGAAAACAATGCACATTTAGAAGTATATCAATTCATGTCTTCTGGTTCAGATCCATCTTGTAACCAAACTGGTGTTTTCTTTCATTTTTATATGCACGCTGTACTTTTTCAAGGCGTCATTCCTTTTGTGAATGGATTCCAGATGACCTCGAAGCCATGAAACATTAATTTTGTTCGCCTCTGCACCTGACACCTGGCTTTCTATTTCTTCCATCTCAGAAATTATGGTTTTCACATTATTGGTTTGGATTTTCCTCACAACATCACAAACAACCTCAAGGATATATTCTCTCACCGAAGCTGTTTTGAATACACAATCCGATGTGATGTCGCCTTGTTTCTTGAAAATGGCTTCAAGGATCGGTGCATTGATGTTCTTCACCTTGTAGCCTTGGACACATGTTATGTCAGATTGAGGAGATGAAACATGTGTAGCCACTGCCGGTTCTAGCTGCACCAAGTGAATGAATATTAGAGGTGGTGGAACAGCCGGTAGGTTCACGAATTGTGGTACCAAAAAATATAAGCCAATTACATTGGTGACGTCATAGGTTAACACTTAAAAAGAATTTAATACTTATTGGTCCTCTCCTACATTGTTATCCCATAAAAAAATTATTACTTTTTAACAGTATAGTTTTTGTAATCCTGAACCAAGAAATATGACAAAGGTCAACATAAACTGAACCGACTCGTTTTGACCCGCAAAGTCTTGAAGTACTTTTTTCATTCTATTTCGTTTGTATATGATGTTATGTCCAAACAACTCCAATACACTAACATTAACAAAGCCCCAAATCAACCTGCAGTTTTGACCATTTGGCCCACCACTTACCTGTTTGCCTTTAAGGAAAATGAAGAAAAGTGTGTTAATGAGTCCCAGTACGAACAATTGTTACCTGGATCAATTTAAGGACCTTGGCCAACGAATAAATTTTGGCTCTTAGTCTCTCCTGTCTGCGTAAGCTCAATCAAACTCCTTATAAGATCACTCATGGAACTCAATCTAACTTGACATCAGCAACTGATACTTTCCTACAAAACACAATTTCTTACCAAATTAATATAAAACTCAAAGAGCAAAAAATTAACCCGTTTAACGAAAAATGAGACAAAATATACCTAGTTTTGAGTGAGTAACAAATGCTGTCCCATAAATTCATGACATCAGTTTCAGTGAGTAAAATTGTAGAATCCAATTGTAATTTATTGACTGAAATTAGATGACCAAAACCATTGCAGTGAATCAATCCATGTAAGATATGCGTGTCATTGGCCTCCACACTATTCTTCTGATCATAATCTTTGAATGCTTGTTTATTGCCATATGTCGGAATCATAAACCGGTACCTTCTCTTACACACAAAATGATGCCCCCAACCTTCAAATCACAATTCAAGAATTAAACATCTGTGAATTCAACACACACTAAAACGCTTAAATGCACACGCAGATATGAACAATTAACAGATCAACTATATGCAATAACAACAAAACTCATTCCAAATTAATTTCACGTACTTATTCAGAGTAAACTGACAGTTATTAGCAGTGAAAGCACAATTGAATCACACAAATAAACAGTTACACGCACATATGGAGAATGCTACGACAGTCAGATTTACGGAAATTACAGTAACTTGCAGCAGAACTGCATAACTCGTCATAATTTAAACGCACACTTATTCGCGCGCACACGCAGATGTGAACAGTTAACTTGACGGATGTTCATATTTCATTAACTTGCGGCACAAAATATCCTAATTTAAACACTTATCAGGAAGAAACTTATCAGGAAGGCCCTTGACATGATCCGCAAACTTGCTGAAGAGGACCCTGATGAGGTTCACGACAACGAAAAGAAAGGTACACATGCAGTTTCCCAAACATTTGTCACTCTCACTTCCAACTGAACAATATGTTATTGCAAATTACTAAACTTTCGATTGCCTCTTAAGTCATTTTACAGTACTCCCTTAGGCCTTATCATATATTCGTAATTAATTATCTTGATATTTGATTTGCTTGTTGCAGAGGTCGAAGAATAAAAGGATAATGATGAGAAGAGAGGCCAATATACTAAGTTCTGGAATGAGTTTGGCAAATCAATTAAGCTCGGTATCATTGAGGATGCAGCAAACAGGAACCGTGTGGCGAAACTTCTTAGATTTGAGACGCGAGTCTCTAACTTCACCTCTAAAATCTTGCAAATTATTTTGTATATGCGGGTATATGATAGCCTAATTTTCGTTTTTATCTAATTATGTTGCAGCACAAATTCAGATGGCAAACTTACGTCACTTGACCAGTACATCTCAAGAATGAAATCCATCAAACATGTGCCTTTATTTGATGTGGCCATACAAACATGTGTATTAGTATACTTCACTAACTGAGCAAGATGACACTATCTTACATAACTGAGCAATATGAGTATTACCTCAACTAAAAGGGTTCGTTTCTACTTATCACGGGCAGCTAATAGATGAGCCAGAGTGACCTGTAGAGGAGCGCAACTTTATACATATATAAGATAATTTATGCCTATCTTGATTCTCAGATGAGCAATTAGACCAGCTAAGATTTTCAAGCATATTAGCAACTACGTAATAGTTTCCTCTAATAAATAGTTAAGGAAAAGAACAATCACATAGTGTATTCTTAAATGCATATTTGAAAACCGGATTTGGAACCTGATGTGTCATCCCATCACCAGATTTCTCATAATTGATTAAGCATTCTTGCAATTGTGACTGTAATCCCCATACGTCTCCATGGCATGCCTATAAAGAAAGAAGTTGCAAATGAAAAAAAAAAAAAAAACATACTTGTAACAGAAATTTCTTTATGTAATTCAATAATTAGAGGTTGAAAAAAAAAAAGATCACTTGTCACAAAAAATTTCTTCATGCAAATCCAATAAGGAACATAACAATCACATAGTGTATTTGTATCAAGCTCTACATAAACAAACACAATACTGAGCTTAATAACGGGTAAAATAAATAATGTAATATTGCAATAAGTAATTTGAGACCATATTCACCATTTTAACTAACTTGATACAAATGCTAAATTAAAACTTATAGTTGTTGGGCGGGTTTTGTTCAAGATTCAAGAACCTCAATAGCAACCTGCACTTGTGTCATTTACATAAATGAAAACCAAAACGTCTAAATCATGCACACGTAACTGATTATACTAACCTACAAAAATATGATGATGATGATGATGATAGATTCAACACACACTAAAACGCTTAAATGCACACGCAGATATGAACAGTTAACAGATCAACTATATGCAATAACAGCAAAACTCATTCCAAGTTAATTTCACGTACTTATTCAGAGTAAACTGACAGTGTTAGGAATATAAATATTCAGTTGAAGACTCGGTCACCCCGAGTACTTATTAGCACTCCATAGCTCGTAGGATTATTAGTAATATTAGTAGTAGATTAGTTATTATAGATCTTGTGGAGTGGGTCGGGTCTTTACCCACTGTCAGCTCGCTCCACAGCTCGCTAGGGGCATATTATGTAAGTACTATAAATACCCTTTCCCACACAAGGGAAAGGGTGGAACTTCTCATTATTTCAATCTAATACACACATCTTTCTCTCTCTAAAGTTCCCACTTTCTCTCTCTAAAACTCTTGCTATTCGATCCATAGATCTAGTCCCAAACGTGTGTTTATTGACTCGTGAATATCCTACAATTGGTATCAAGAGCCATGGCTAGGTCCATGTGTGTTAGGATTCACGGATTTGACTAGTTTTTGGGGTATTTTGGTTCGAATAAACTATCACCAAATATTCTATTTTGTGCTTTGTTTAGTGGTTAGAAGTTGTTTAATCTTGTACTTTCTAGCTTAGGGATAGCATAGAAGTAGTGTTTGGTGTTTGGAATCGTTGTTTCAAGCTTCGTGTGGTGATTTTTGGCTGCATCGTGTGTTTTTGAAAAAGTGTTCATCGTTGCTGTTTGTCTCTCGGAGACAAGTTCTAAGTTGCGGTTTGTGTACTTTTGAACAAGTGAAAGGTGCGGTTTGTGTTACCTCGAAGTAGCGGTTTGTCTTATTACCGGTTTTGGCAAATAACGACAAAACGCTTAGAAAGCGACGTGTTTGGCGGATTGTGCTGTGCGGTTTGTCTGTGCGGTTTGTGTTGTGCGGTTTGTCTGTGCGGTTTGTCTGTGCGGTTTGTGTTGTGCGGTTTGTCTGTGCGGTTTGTCGTTGCGGTTTGTGTCCTTAGGGTTGCGGCTTGTATCTTGCGGCTTGTATCCACAGAGGTGCTATTTGTTCGTGGCGGTTTGACCAAAGTTGACTTTTTACGTCAAAACTTCAAACGGCCATAACTTTTGAACCGTAACTCCGTTTTCAGCGAAACACCTGTCAAAACGACCGGAACAGCCTGAATATTGTGAGGTTTCACTCCAAAGTCCTGAAACGAATTTTTCGAGGCCCAAATCCCTTCCGGAAAGAAGTTATTGAGGTTTTAAGTTTTTCAGACCAAAATTTCGCCATAATAACTTGCAACAACCATACCAATCATATCAAGCATCATTTCACGGTTTATTATTGATTTTGTAAAACCCGCGAAAGAATCTATTTCTCGGTTTAAATCATAGAATTGTAAAATCCCGTGCACGTTAATATCATGTCAAATACTTCAGATTCTGCTATATCAGAGATACTCAGATTGTACAACATGATTGACAAACAAAAGATTCCCAAAGATGTTAGACAGATAAACGTGTTTGACTATGTTGGTGCCAATAGAGACTTTGTGTGCCCGAATTCTCAAGAAAACAAGCTTCATCAGCCACTGACAAATGTTGGGGAGTCAGATACAGCAATGAACAACGTGCAACACATGAAACACAATGAAGCGTCGGCTGAACCTAATGGGGTATCTTCTGTCATTAATAATGATAATGTGTTGCATGAACAAAAGATTCCCGACAAAGTACAACAGACAAACGTTGTTGAGTCAGATATTGCTTATATGGGAAATAGCGATGTTTTCCCATATGAACAATATGTGAATCACAACGAAGCGTCTGTTGTACCAAGTTGTGCATCTTCTGTTCTAAATGATGATTATGTGCTGCATGAGAACACTGTGTTTGTCCCTGATGATAACTTGATCACTAGACTAAACATCTATAAGGAACAAGTAGCCATGTATGAACAGCGTGCTAAGTTTGAACTTAATGAACGTGAGCAGAAATTAGAAGGTCAAATGAGTACACTTATTAAAGAGTCTAGAGTAAGAGAAGAAACATTAAAACAAGAGTTGAATTCTTTGAAAAATCAGCTAGAACAGTCTGTCAAACAGAAACAGGAAGTACAAAATTGTATAACTACACTTAAGCTAGAATTCAAAGAAAAAGAAAAGGAACTCTTAAATGATTTTTCTAGACTCAAAACCTTACAGAATAAGCTTGAGGATAAGTTGTACACACAAGACCAAACCAGACAGACTGCCCAAATGATGTATAAGCACAGAAAGTTAAGTGACAAGCATAGTGAAAGCAAAGTAGGTGAATCTAAAATAGCTATTCATGAGATTGCTAAGGTAGCCCAACCTGCATTAAATGATTCCAATGTGATGTTTATGCCTAATCATGACCCGCCTGAGCATATCTACACTAAAGAGGAGGATGAGATAAGTGAGAGAACAAGGGAAAGAACGAATGAGAAAATGAGGGATCCCGAGTGCATAGCCAGACGAATAATAGTCAAGCCCCATGACTATAGTGAGGAAAATCGTTTGACTGTGTTTGCTCCTCAAAAGAAGTTAACACCTGAACAGATATTCTGGAAACAAGATAATGAAAAACTTAAGGAAGAAAAACTTAAGGCCAACACCCCTCTCATTAGAAAAGTTGCGTCCATAACAGTGTATCCTCCCAATACACCTAGGAATTTGGTGCCTTTGTCTCTTCCCACTGAATGCAAAACCTTAATTAGCTTATATGTGCTTTGGCAACTGTTTGCTGATTTCGATAAATCATGTAAGAAGAGAATCACACCAACCGGCATTACTGAGGGGGAAAGGTGTTTTGAACATGCAAAAAGGTGTTACTTAACTGAGGTCATGCCATTCTTTAAACTACTTAAAGAACATTTTGAAGGGTTGCAAACTGCCCTCAACACAGAAATAAAAGAAATGAAAGTAGTGTTTAAAGACATGGAAAATGAGGTGAATGAATATGCAATAGAACTTAAGAGTCGTGAGATTGAAAGAAAAAACATACTCATCACTAATGACAACTTGATTGCTAAATGTATTGCACAAGATGTATTTTACACTGCTACTGATTCTGCATTGTCTGCTTGTCAATTTCATGAGTATGCTATTGCGTTAAATGTCACCCAGAATCGTGTTGTTGAGCTTGAGGGGAGAATTTAAAATTGCTTGAAAAAATTCAAAATGATGACCATGATAATATGGTTAAACGTTTTTCAAAACTAGAAGTTGATTATCTAAATTTGCAAATGAAACATCAACATTTAAATGAAAAACACAAAATATCAAATGTCAAGACATCCTTGGATGCTCCTGAGTTTGATACATATTTTGAATTAAGCAAACGTGATGAAAAAAATTCAAGCTCACACGAACACGATTCGACTGTTAAGGGCTCAAATTGCCCAATTGAAGTCCAACAAGTGTGATGTGTATGGCACCAATAAACCTTCGTCTTCAGATTCTTAGAATTTTCAGTATCAAGACACCATCAACAAGTTACATTATGAAAATGAGTGTTTTCGAGAAGAAAATTCTAAGATTAAACAGCATTACAAAGAGTTATATGACTCAATTAAAGTTACACGAAATAGTCATAATGAAAAGATAACTTCTTTGTTAAATGAAATTGAGAATCTTAAGACTCAGGTGAAAGGAAAAATGCCAAGTACCACTTGTAATTTTGTTGCATCAAAGGTCTCTGCTTGTAAAATGTATGATGTTGATGTGGGGCCTATTCCATTTCCCATGAGAAACAACAGACTTGTCCATCAAATGTATCTCTGTCACCTTAGGGATGGACTTGACACACTTCGTGAGGTTGTGGAAGAGGACAGAATAGGAAAACCACTTGATAAGGCAGTAGGTTATGCCTGCGTCCTCACAAAAAGGATCTAGGAACAGTTAGAATATGCCATTGGCACGGGTCCCAAGTCTAGCAACCAAAGAGATAGATTAGGTGCATCATCATCTACAAGTAAGAACAAGCATGTAACCTTTGAGGTACCCTTGGAAACTTCAGATCCCAACACATCAAAACATGTTCAGCAACTAGAAGTGAAAAAGACTAAGATTCCCATCAGCCCTTCTGTCACAACCCGCATTTTCAGGATATTTTCCATATTCACTATTCATCTCGGGAAATTACTATTCATCATTTACTATTCACCGATCACTATTCATCATTTTACTATTCATCGTTTATGGAGTCAATTTGAGATTCTGAGAAGCGTTCAGAAATTTTACTATTCACATGACACTATTCATTCCCGGAAGAATTCACTATTCATGGTTATCGTTCATCACTTCGTAAACTAGGTTTACGGGTATTCAAATACGCGTAACCGGTAAGGTTTAGCGGCATATTCATGCATCATCATTAAGGACCCGTCATATAGACTAGAAGTAGTCTACACATCATCAGTATCCTAGGTCATGCACGGATATGCATTATTTCTATTTACGTATGCTTAATTTGTAATTAACGTTACCACTCAGTTTTTACTACTAACAATATACCCGATACTCCCGACAATGATCCTAACATATTTTCATACTTATTATAATGATATAAAAATTATATTATTAATTTACCCGGTGTTTTAAAACCATTTGCTACATTTTCCGGAAAACGCCTATAACAGCGTCGGTTTGCGAATTTTCAACTCGATAATTATTTTAACACTCGATTCTCATCAGGAATACAATTTCATAATTTTTACAACTTCGTCATATTTTATTTCACCTCGTTAACATTTATTTCAAGATAACTCGGTACCCGATAACACCCAATATATAATTTAAACTAGCTAATACTTGTACAATTGGACACCATCATTAACTAGCCCACAAATCTTCCACCCCTCCCCTTGTTTCACGCCACCATGGCCCCCCCTAGATACATTGCACATGCATTTAATTAACTAAGCTTACATAACAAGATTGCTAGATATTTCACTTCATTATCTTCATTTAAACAAAACATAAACTAGCAACTTCTCTTCCCTTTTTCCTTCTCTCTATATTCGGCCAAACAAGAACACCAACAAGAAGTCATCAATTTTTCAAGATCCAAGTGTTTAACAAGTCCTAGTAGTAATCTAGTTTGGGTTTTGAAATAAAAACCACAAAGATTAATAGGGTTTTCATCACCATCTTTCAATAATCATCACAAGTAAGTTACCCATCATTTTCCTACTCTTTTAAACATTTACTTGATGTATTTTCATGATCTAGTAACAAAACATGCAAGTATGTATGATCCATACCACTTTATTAGGTTTTTATTACATAAAAATGGGTTTTGATTATCCTATGCTTATTCCCTTGAAACCCACCATGGTTGGTGATGTTTAGGACCCCATGACACCCTAAGAAGGTGTATGGTAGGATTTGCGAACTTGTGGAGTTGATTTGAAGAGATTTGAGTAAGTTTAGAACTTTAAAAATGGATTTTTAAACATTATAGATGAGGGTCTGTCCATAAACGGCAGATCTGGAAACCTCAGAAATTTTTGAACTATTTTGGTCTAAATATTCAGAAAGTACTTTCAAAAACGAAACCGTGGGCGCCGGAATCACTAAAATCGGACTTATAACGAAGGAGATATGATTTTCCGAAGTTGGGTGACGAAAACTATTGTTTCAGAAAATTTGGTGCTGATTGCCGAACTTTAAGGGGCAAAATGAGTCGTTAGCCGTGATCTTGATGAGCCGAGCCATTGAAAATATGTTAGTTTATATTTATACGAACCCGTGGATATAAAGAACGTAGAAAACGAGCTTATAACGACCGAGATATACACGTATAAAGCCCGACAATTCATCACTTATTTTGACAGCCCACTTTTATAAAGTGTTTTAAGTATGAAAAATAGTATTTTTACAAGTCACTAAGTTGATAGCCGATTATCTAATTGATCGAGACATAATTGGTCAAAAGTTGAATATAACGATATTTAGATATTGTTACAAGGTTTACAAAAACGTTGAGTTTTATTTCTAACACATAACGAGCTATATTTCACGGCTAGTTTTACAAGGCCGTTCGGGCATATTTTCAAAAGTTGTAAAAAGAGTTATTTTGCAACGAAAACATTATATTAACCAATATAACACCAAACAAGGATCGTGGAGTACCGTTTCAACATATTTACACGAAAAGTAGTATTTAACTTAACGAGACGTCAAAAATGTATTTTTCGACGATAAACGTTATTTTCCAAAATCATCGAGTGGTATCGATAACATACGTATTTGCATGTGCAGCATCATTTCATTTCTTACATTAGATTCCATCATTCATATTAGGTTGCGGTTAGAGATCGTGCCTCATTTCAGTGTATTCACTTTTGTCATCGTAGCTATCGTACCAGGTGAGTTTCATAGCCCCTACTTTCGTACATTTTGAATAACTGTTTTGGGGGAGAATACATGCTCATTTTCATCCAAATGTATACATGATTTACTTGATTATGCCACTTGTTTCATCAAAGTATTACTTGCTCCACTTATGAATTTGTTATTGATCCGAATGCATTCACTAGTATTGCACTTAATTTTTATTACTCATGGACACAAGCACTTCAAACATTATGCATACTTAACCGAATGAACCGGCTCCACTACTATGTACATACATGACAAATGAATGGGTCACATAACCGAATGTACGGGTATTATGACCGAATGAACGGGTCACATGACGAATGAACTGGTCACACAACCGAATGAATTGGTCACATCATCGAATGTATTGATCAACCAAATGTACTGTGAATCTTGTGGTCCACATATTACTTTTATTCACCAAACCAAAACTCATTTGGCAGTGGGTTGTAAACACACAGGTTGCAAGTCTTGTTATGGCCAAGGCTTGGGACTGAGTGGATTTACAATGCCTT
Organism: Artemisia tridentata subsp. tridentata; assembly: GCA_021014915.2. NCBI lineage: Eukaryota > Viridiplantae > Streptophyta > Magnoliopsida > Asterales > Asteraceae > Artemisia > Artemisia tridentata. Next base: position 190,145,555 of record CP139505.1, on the reverse strand, counting down.
TGCTGGGACATCATTATTCAAAGGCATTACATTTTACAACAACTCTATGAACTCACCAACCTCGTGTTGACGTTTTAGCATGTATTTTCAGGTATTTAGCAAAGACACGCTACTGGAGGTTTTGGCAGGGCATGGCATGGTCATAGAAGACTCTGATATTTATACAGGGACCGTTTTAAACTATATTTTTAAGGGCCTAATTCCGCATTACTTTTAACAATGTAACTCAACATTTTTGTTAAACAATGTTATTCTAAATGATTGAGTTGAAAACCGTTCTTTGCACTTGTGTTGTGATACCAATTGAGTTGCACCCCAGCTACATGTATGCTTCCGCTGGACCCGATAATGGGGGTGTGACAGATTGGTATCAGAGCCTCGGCTATAGAGAACTGAGTGTTTTTAAAACCTAGACTATAGCTACTTTCACGAAAACTTAATCCTATGACCGCCACGTGCCTGCCTGCCAAGCTGATGCCTCATTTGTGGCTTGTTGCTGACATAATTGATGAGATTTGTATCTCATTATCAGATAGATTACACTCACTTATTCTAGTTGATTACCTTAATTGCCTTCCCTATTAGTATGCTTACATATCATATGCGTTTCATTGTTACGCCTTTTTCCTTGCGTAGTTTCATTATTCGACCTCGAGATTGGTCATTTACATTAGTCTTTCAGAACATCTTTTCATATGTGAAGGACATAGTATTAGTATGACTGAGCTGAGTATTTCAAAATTCATGGAACCTCGGTAGAATATAGACTGGTCATCTATATTCGACCCGGGATAGTGGGACATAGGCTGACCACCTATATCCGACTCAGAGATGAATTTTGCAATACTGAGAATGGTTATAATAAAATTTTGTCCAGATCAATTCTCTACCCAACTTCCAAATGTTTCATTCAGGTGTGCGTACTCAAACGTTGCAAGAACATTTCGCACCTACACCACTTCGGTTACCACTGATTGGAAGTGCGCCGATAAATCATTGCATCTCATGGACGTTCCCATTATGCACCATACTTTTACATCACCGTACTCTCTTTCATCATTGTTATGTGAATTCCTCATCATTGTTATTTGACTTCCTCACCAAGAAACATTTATAGGGATGAATCCAACCTCCTAACCAAGATTATAGAACATTCATGCCTTCATTTCCCTTGTGAACCACCGCCTAGAAGCATGTCAACTAATCATAACGACTTCAAGTTTTCATTTTATGACAAGCCACTCAGAACATCTACTTCTAGAAAACGTCTTATTTACGTTTCACCCTCATTTTCTTGTTTTGAAGAGTTATGCCGCGAAAGAAAGCTACTTCAACTATGACACCAGCTGCTATTCGGAAGCTTGTTGCGGATAGTATAGAGGCAGCACTAGTAGTTGAAAGGGAGGCCGTAGCTGCACGGGCTGCTGAAGCCGCTTCTCGGGCAGAAACCGCAGGAGTTGCCGGAATGGCTGCTAATGGTACTAATGGTCGTAAATGTACATACAAGGACTTTAAGAGTGGAGATCCCCCAAAATTCAAGGGCACTGAAGGAGCCACTGCTATGATCCGTTGGTATGAAGGGATAGAATCTGTGTTTCTTCTATGTAACTGTCCAGAGGAATACAAGGTAAAGTTTGCTGCTAGTACACTTGTTGAGGAAGCTATGTCGTGGTGGAATTCTTATGCAAAACCCATGGGAATGGAAAATGCTCACAAGCTTACGTGGGATGAATTCAAGAAGTTGCTGACTAAGAAGTTCTGTCCACGCACTGAAATAAAGAAGTTGGAAACAGAGTTTTACGAGCTAGTGACAACAGGTAATGATATCGAAACATACATCAGGAGATTTCAAGAATTGGCTGTGCTATGTCCAACTATGGTTCCAGATAATGAAAAGCTGCTAGAAAATTTCACTGGTGGACTACCTCACAACATCCAAGGAGATGTGATTTCCTCTGAACCACACACACTGGACGAGGCTATCAGAATGTCTCAAAAGCTTATGGCTCAAGTAGTGAAGCAAGAAACTACTGTCAACAACAACAACCACAACAACAACGAAAACAAGAGGAAAAGGGATGACAACCAACGAGATGATCAAGTATGGCAGCCAAACAAAGGACATGAAATGGTTAAGGCCTACGTTGCAGGACCAAGTAAAAGGAAAGGATATGTCGGGACTTTGCCCAAGTGCCACAAGTGCCGGTTTCACCACAAGGGACCTTGCCCCCACTCAATGTGGAAACTGCCAAAAGGTCGGACACAAAGCCAAGGATTGCAAGGCTCCCACCCTCGTAATGCATCAGAAAGTCACGGTAACCTGCCATGAGTGTGGAGTAATTGGACACTTCAAGAGTGAATGTCCAGAGCTGAGAAACAAGAATGGAGGAAGAGTTCGTTGAAGTGCGAGGCTCGTCAGGACAACAACAACAATGACAATGGTTAAGAAGAGAACTTCTGCCTTATCTATTTTAACGGAAGCGTAAACCCTCTAGTGTTGTATTTCTTTTGTGTCCACTTTGTGTTCTATCGTACGAACTTCATGTACTATTACGATTCCGATCTAATGAATGTTTTATCTTTTATCACCGCAATGTGACTCATATATCCACGTCTCTTCACCGAGTACCCTCCAGAGACCAACGCTAACTGAATTCAGGGACTGAATTCCTTTAACGGGTGGAGACTGTCACAACCCGCATTTTTAGGATATTTTCCATATTCACTATTCATCTCGGGAAATTACTATTCATCATTTACTATTCACCGATCACTATTCATCATTTTACTATTCATCGTTTATGGAGTCAATTTGAGATTCTGAGAAGCGTTCAGAAATTTTACTATTCACATGACACTATTCATTCCCGGAAGAATTCACTATTCATGGTTATCGTTCATCACTTCGTAAACTAGGTTTACGGGTATTCAAATACGCGTAACCGGTAAGGTTTAGCGGCATATTCATGCATCATCATTAAGGACCCGTCATATAGACTAGAAGTAGTCTACACATCATCAGTATCCTAGGTCATGCACGGATATGCATTATTTCTATTTACGTATGCTTAATTTGTAATTAACGTTACCACTCAGTTTTTACTACTAACAATATACCCGATACTCCCGACAATGATCCTAACATATTTTCATACTTATTATAATGATATAAAAATTATATTATTAATTTACCCGGTGTTTTAAAACCATTTGCTACATTTTCCGGAAAACGCCTATAACAGCGTCGGTTTGCGAATTTTCAACTCGATAATTATTTTAACACCCGATTCTCATCAGGAATACAATTTCATAATTTTTACAACTTCGTCATATTTTATTTCACCTCGTTAACATTTATTTCAAGATAACTCGGTACCCGATAACACCCAATATATAATTTAAACTAGCTAATACTTGTACAATTGGACACCATCATTAACTAGCCCACAAATCTTCCACCCCTCCCCTTGTTTCACGCCACCATGGCCCCCCCTAGATACATTGCACATGCATTTAATTAACTAAGCTTACATAACAAGATTGCTAGATATTTCACTTCATTATCTTCATTTAAACAAAACATAAACTAGCAACTTCTCTTCCCTTTTTCCTTCTCTCTATATTCGGCCAAACAAGAACACCAACAAGAAGTCATCAATTTTTCAAGATCCAAGTGTTTAACAAGTCCTAGTAGTAATCTAGTTTGGGTTTTGAAATAAAAACCACAAAGATTAATAGGGTTTTCATCACCATCTTTCAATAATCATCACAAGTAAGTTACCCATCATTTTCCTACTCTTTTAAACATTTACTTGATGTATTTTCATGATCTAGTAACAAAACATGCAAGTATGTATGATCCATACCACTTTATTAGGTTTTTATTACATAAAAATGGGTTTTGATTATCCTATGCTTATTCCCTTGAAACCCACCATGGTTGGTGATGTTTAGGACCCCATGACACCCTAAGAAGGTGTATGGTAGGATTTGCGAACTTGTGGAGTTGATTTGAAGAGATTTGAGTAAGTTTAGAACTTTAAAAATGGATTTTTAAACATTATAGATGAGGGTCTGTCCATAAACGGCAGATCTGGAAACCTCAGAAATTTTTGAACTATTTTGGTCTAAATATTCAGAAAGTACTTTCAAAAACGAAACCGTGGGCGCCGGAATCACTAAAATCGGACTTATAACGAAGGAGATATGATTTTCCGAAGTTGGGTGACGAAAACTATTGTTTCAGAAAATTTGGTGCTGATTGCCGAACTTTAAGGGGCAAAATGAGTCATTAGCCGTGATCTTGATGAGCCGAGCCATTGAAAATATGTTAGTTTATATTTATACGAACCCGTGGATATAAAGAACGTAGAAAACGAGCTTATAACGACCGAGATATACACGTATAAAGCCCGACAATTCATCACTTATTTTGACAGCCCACTTTTATAAAGTGTTTTAAGTATGAAAAATAGTATTTTTACAAGTCACTAAGTTGATAGCCGATTATCTAATTGATCGAGACATAATTGGTCAAAAGTTGAATATAACGATATTTAGATATTGTTACAAGGTTTACAAAAACGTTGAGTTTTATTTCTAACACATAACGAGCTATATTTCACGGCTAGTTTTACAAGGCCGTTCGGGCATATTTTCAAAAGTTGTAAAAAGAGTTATTTTGCGACGAAAACATTATATTAACCAATATAACACCAAACAAGGATCGTGGAGTACCGTTTCAACATATTTACATGAAAAGTAGTATTTAACTTAACGAGACGTCAAAAATGTATTTTTCGACGATAAACGTTATTTTCCAAAATCATCGAGTGGTATCGATAACATACGTATTTGCATGTGTAGCATCATTTCATTTCTTACATTAGATTCCATCATTCATATTAGGTTGCGGTTAGAGATCGTGCCTCATTTCAGTGTATTCACTTTTGTCATCGTAGCTATCGTACCAGGTGAGTTTCATAGCCCCTACTTTCGTACATTTTGAATAACTGTTTTGGGGGAGAATACATGCTCATTTTCATCCAAATGTATACATGATTTACTTGATTATGCCACTTGTTTCATCAAAGTATTACTTGCTCCACTTATGAATTTGTTATTGATCCGAATGCATTCACTAGTATTGCACTTAATTTTTATTACTCATGGACACAAGCACTTCAAACATTATGCATACTTAACCGAATGAACCGGCTCCACTACTATGTACATACATGACAAATGAATGGGTCACATAACCGAATGTACGGGTATTATGACCGAATGAACGGGTCACATGACGAATGAACTGGTCACACAACCGAATGAATTGGTCACATCATCGAATGTATTGATCAACCAAATGTACTGTGAATCTTGTGGTCCACATATTACTTTTATTCACCAAACCAAAACTCATTTGGCAGTGGGTTGTAAACACACAGGTTGCAAGTCTTGTTATGGCCAAGGCTTGGGACTGAGTGGATTTACAATGCCTTTGCTGGGACATCATTATTCAAAGGCATTACATTTTACAACAACTCTATGAACTCACCAACCTCGTGTTGACGTTTTAGCATGTATTTTCAGGTATTTAGCAAAGACACGCTACTGGAGGTTTTGGCAGGGCATGGCATGGTCATAGAAGACTCTGATATTTATACAGGGACCGTTTTAAACTATATTTTTAAGGGCCTAATTCCGCATTACTTTTAACAATGTAACTCAACATTTTTGTTAAACAATGTTATTCTAAATGATTGAGTTGAAAACCGTTCTTTGCACTTGTGTTGTGATACCAATTGAGTTGCACCCCAGCTACATGTATGCTTCCGCTGGACCCGATAATGGGGGTGTGACAAAGACTAAGATTCCCATCAGCCCTTCTACAGGAGTTAATAGTGACACTAAAGCTAGCAAGTCAAAACCTAGGATAAACATAAAGAATTCTAGGACTTCACCAGCTAAAAGTGTTCCTAAAAAGAAAGTAGAAGACCACATGAGGAACAATAAGTCAGAATTGAGCAAAAAGAATCATAATTCAAACCCTAATTCACTTTGCAAGACATGTAATGAATGCTTAATTTCGCGTAATCATGATAAATGTGTTGAGAAATTTCTGAAGTTGTCCAACAAATCCCCAGTTAAGAAAGTTTGGAGAGCTAGAGAAATTAAGCAAACTTGGAAAGCAACAGGAAATAGGTTTGCTAAAGTTGGTTACCAATGGATGCCCACTGGAAGGAAATTCACTTTAGGAGAACAGTGCCCTTTAACTAGGATAACTAAATCTAAAGTAGTGCCTGTACGTCAATGGAAGCCAACTTGAAGGAAATTTCCTGTAGGAGAACAGTGCCCTTTAATTAGGTCTACTTCCACTAGCATTCCAACTCCTACTGAGACTCGGGCGAATGATGCTTCTGTTCCCACTAACCAACTAGACCCCAACTTAAATTGGGGATCCGGCACTCCAAACTCTCCATTTTTGTCTGTTTTCAAATGCAGGTCATACAGATTGTCCTTTGACATTTGGACTCAGGCTGCTCACAACATATGAGGGGAATTGATTATGACGTCTGAACACATCAGTTCAGGCCTCGTTCTTCAATGACTAAGACGTCTGTTCAAATCAGTTCAGGCCTCGTTCTTCAACGACAATGATGTTTGAACTCTTCAGTTCAAGCCTCGGGCCTCAATGTCAACATTATGACGTCTGCTGACATCTCTTCAGGCCCCGTTCATCAAAGAAAAGAAAGGCGTACGCTTGAGTGCGCTTTATCTTCGGAAGAAGAGGAATCTTCTCATTTATGACCATTCTCATCAAGCTTCATGTTCTTCAAATGCTCATTCAGTCACCAAAGGGGATAAACGTACATTGGAGTATATTCTTATTCATCTGCTCTATCAAAAATGGCAGTTGGTCGTCATATGCAATTTTTGAGGGGGAGAAGGGTGAATAAACTACATGGTGATTGAGATTTGCGAAATGGTCATACGACTCTTCTTGTTTCTGACTATTCTCATTAAAAGGCTTCATACTTGCTCCATGCTCGTTCAGACATCCAGTGGATCTACTTCCATCACAGATTGGACGTTTATTCATTCGATCAAAAATGGCAACTTCGAATGCAATTTTTGAGGGGGAGAAGTGTGAACAGTGGATCAACCTCATATGCACTTGTTCAATCAAAAATGGCATCCTCATATGCAATTTTTGAGGGGGAGAAGTGTGAACAAGTGAGCGAACAAACAATCACTTGTTGGTCATCTAATTGTGACTACGGAATGGATCAGGTTTCACTTATTTGGGGTTGAAGTTGACTTTCTCAAAGGCGTGGTCTTACTCTATCTTGAAGTCGGGGTTGGTTGGATGCATGACCTTCAATGATAACTTGCTCGTGCTTAAGATTTAAGTTGAAGACTTAGGTTATCTAGTTACCAGCAGTCGGGGTAACTATCACTTAAAGGAGTTACGTTGTAGTACTCAGTGTCACACGCCGATGACGTTGTGGATAATCGTAAGAGGTGTTAATGTCTCATACCTTGGTTGGGTATTGAGTACTTAGAGATTTGCTTGGAGCACTAATTCTCTACACCGTTCTTCCAACATTAGTGCAAGTTCAAGTCACGAGAATGGGGAATTCTACTTCAGTTTCAAGTTTGGTATATCGGGTTTGCTTCATCAGTTATCAATTCAGATGGCCTACTTAAGGGTTGGTAAAGATAGTCAGAAAGTGCTTCGGTAGCGGTTGATTCTCACTTGATACATTTGAGCTAATTTTGTTCTTCTCACAAGATTTCAAGTATTTGTGCGTAAAATGTGTTGCTGATTCTGAGGTATCAAAACCAGCAAGGGGGAAGGAGACATACATCTGAACGCACAACGAGTACACATGATGAACTTTATACTTCTTCTTAAATGAAGTTATTTCGGGAAGACAAATGTCATAACCGCAGAGAAAATCAGTGTTTTAACTCGTGAGTCTTGATGTATTATTCCAACTACGTGGGGGAAGATACTGTCTTGGTGTTATCATTTCGACTACACACGGGATAAATTGCTTACACTCGGGACTTAGTTGACTTTGGTGTAACAATTCTCATCTGCAATTTCCTGAAGGGAGAAAAGGGGATTTCTAGGTCTTAATTGATCTTGATGTTACGTTTTCGACTTCATTAATGGGATTGAGTGTGTACTTCGGGTTTTCGAGCTTCATACAATGAGACTGTTTGAATCTCTTCAACTACTTGGGGGGAAGTGGTCTCTGGATACTTTTGGTAGGCATTTCTTCAGTCTTCAGCGGGAAGAAATGTGAGAAGAATTATTCAAATGTGAGATGATTCGTTGCTGATCTATTTGAGGATCCCCAAACGGAGAATCACGATGATTATTCTTAAAAAGGGGCAGCAATACTTGATGTGGTTTGCTACGGTTTTCGCTGTACACTTACCTTATGTAAGCTTGAAAGAGAGCTTAGAATCTGCTCAGTATGAAGATTGTCGGTTTGGGGGGAAGCTATCAAAGCTGTACATTGGGAAGGCTCAAGTTCTGTCGATTGTTCAGGAGCCTCGAAAGCTTTGGTGGTGAAAGTTTAAGAGATGATTGACCACAGATTTCTACAACATACTGTACGTATCCTCATTTTGGTATTCATTTCATCATCGTCTTAAACTGAATAATATAGTTTGTACATATCTTAAAACATACTGTAAATAGAAAATTATAGAATCTGAAAATTGTATATAGAAAAATATTAAAACCAAGAAAAACCATAAAAATCAGAAAAATAGAAAATACCAAAAATAGTTTCACCTAGGCATGTCTTCTGTTTATCGATAACATTTACGGACCTAGAAATGTCATTCAATAATGACACGGGTCTTTAAATGAAGCTCGAGCAGAAGTTATACTAATTGGCTAAAACATGTCTTAATGGCTTGCAGTTACTTCATACTGCAACCCGCGCTATACAATGGGGAAAGCATGTCGCCAAAAAGACGGCTGTTCCTCCAACCGGGTGATGTTCAACTGGGCATGGGTTACTTTATATCCATGTTTCTCCGATCTGATGTACGTTTCAGTGCGTCATTTCGTGTATAAGAAGAGAAGTCTTCTTTACATCAGACTCTTTATCTTCTTTGATTCTTCAAGAGAGTTTTGATGTTACACAAGGTGGTAAATTGAATTAAATTTTCACAAATACTCGTCGCTCAATTGAATGACTACAACTCTTTAAATAGAAAACGGGTCATTAATTGAGGGGGAGAATATTTGTTCAAATTTCTGACACCTTGCCAAACATTGTGCAACATCAGCAGTGACACTCTCTCTTGGTTTGAGGGGGAGCATTGTATGCTTCGTAATCAGAATATATTAAACCTGACCACATTTTCTCCCAAATTTTCTAAACATATTTAAATCAATTGGGATCACAAATCTCAAGTGGTTTGAAAATTTTGATCGGGGGAGAGAATGTGATTTAAATATGGAATTCTGATAAAAATTGTTGTGATCTTTTGAAACTCAAGTGTAGGCTCTCCCATATGTGCCAAACCTTTTCGTATATCGATGCACATATTGAGGGGGAGCAAATGATTTGTGATGGCAGTACAGTTGTGAAAGAATACCAAAGACAGACCATTTCACTTTATGTATTGGAGTTATAAGGATGGTAAGGTTAGGTATTAGTTCCCATGATCCAGCCAGAACCGGAGGGATCTACCCAGGGACAATCCACTAGTTAGTGTAGAAGTCCTTAGGTATGATTATAAAAAGGAGAAAAAGTGAATAAGGGATGAGTGCCGACTGAGATGGAGCTAGTACTGGAACAAACCCAACAAGGTGCTAGTAATGAAGTCTCGGTAAGCGCTGAAGGGGTTGAAGAATGAAAAAGAAATGTAAAGATAAAGGGTGAAAAGAAAGAAGCCCTCCTTACACTTTAGGCAAAAACCGGGTCAATACATATGCTGTCAGAATCACTTAGTTGATTGCTGACATTGAAGACAAAGTATCATGGACCCAGTGATACGCTGCACAACCCTCCCCTAGCCACTCAAGGTCCCTCAAAGGACTCTTGTTTCACTTGTCATGGAGATTAATACATTGCTATCGTCTCTCTCACTCCGAGTTAGATGATATTGAAAAGGTGGCAGTCCTCTCCAGCCTCCGATCACTAAATCAAAATGCACTATTGAGTCTAGAGCCAAGAGATCATCCATTAATCTCATTAGGACACATTTCCAATATACTTGCTGTTTCATACACCGTGAAAAGCAAGAAAATATTTATGAAGAGTCCTACGCATTATCCTCGTGGTATTGCCAGAACATCCGAGTGATACGTAAAGTATTCACAATGAAGATGGAAATCCTTCTAGAGCCAACATCAAACAAGCTCTTGGTGGGTGACATGTGAGATCCTTCATGGATCAAACTTGTGACAACTGGAAAGAAACGATGGGGCGATTCTCATTTGAATCAAACTTGTTCCAGGAAATGGATTGACGGACGCTTTTGGAAAACCTTTCAATGTGCTCACCAACTGAATTTCGAGCACATTGATTGTGAAAATTTTCAAACAAAAGTGTTTTTGACAGAAATGTGATTCAATTTATAAAACCCTTGTCGTGTTGCACAAAATGTTTATCCAGTGACACGCAAGTGATTTTTCTAATCAATTTCTCGTCAATCAGTGGGTATTTAATTCACTGATTCACTCTACCGTGCTGTCTGCTTTGAGACGTTCCGGTATGAGAACATGCTTAGTATGATGATTCTGACATTAATTTGTTGGAAGACTCATTACTACAAGCTGGAAATTCCTGTCAAGGAGAATCTTCTTTAAAGGGGATTCTACCTGATCACAGGTCGGTCTTCACAGAACCGAAGGTTAAATCCAACCACCACATCGAACGAATGACAAAGCCATATTCGTTATCCAACTTTATTGCTAACTGTTTTATTTCAGATTCATATAAAGATGGCGATGGTGGTTCCTGATTCCAGTAGAAATGTGTCAATCCACACTCCATGCTCACACTTCCAATTCATTATCAAAGACATCATGATAGTTGAAAGACCTACAACACCGCTTCTGCAACTCTGATGAAATCTATCATGATCCAGAAATGTGTGAGCATGCGAGCCCAACGGTCACAACAAATCACATGGAGGCATTACTACATTGGATGAGCTCAGAGATTTTTGGTGACTGATGATTTCAATGAAGGCTCTAAGATCACAACTTCCCATAAAACGAGTAAGCAAGATGACTTGAAGGAATATGATGGATGATGAAGTCAAGGAATACACAGAGATCATCCAAAACAAAAACAGTCATCGCAAGTTCACTGCTGAAGGCACAATGATTGATGATATTGAAGAATCAAAGTCTACGAGCTATGAAGTCAATATCCAAGGATAGAGTGCAAGAATTCAGAATATTATTTCTGGGGTGACCTCCCTTAGGGGGAGATTGTTAGGAATATAAATATTCAGTTGAAGACTCGGTCACCCCGAGTACTTATTAGCACTCCATAGCTCGTAGGATTATTAGTAATATTAGTAGTAGATTAGTTATTATAGATCTTGTAGAGTGGGTCGGGTCTTTACCCACTGTCAGCTCGCTCCACAGCCCGCTAGGGGCATATTATGTAAGTACTATAAATACCCTTTCCCACACAAGGGAAAGGGTGGAACTTCTCATTATTTCAATCTAATATACACATCTTTCTCTCTCTAAAGTTCCCACTTTCTCTCTCTAAAACTCTTGCTATTCGATCCATAGATCTAGTCCCAAACGTGTGTTTATTGACTCGTGAATATCCTACAGACAGTTATCAGCAGTGAAAGCACAATTGAATCACACAAATAAACAGTTACACGCACATATGGAGAATGCTACGACAGTCAGATTTACGGAAATTACAGTAACTTGCAGCAGAACTGCACAACTCGTCATAATTTAAACGCACACTTATTCGCGCGCACACGCAGATGTGAACAGTTAACTTGACGGATGTTCATATTTCATTAACTTGCGGTACAAAATATCCTAATTTAAACACACTTATCAGGAAGAAACTTATCAGGAAGGCCCTTGACATGATCCGCAAACTTGCTGAAGAGGACCCTGATGAGGTTCACGACAACGAAAAGAAAGGTACACATGCAGTTTCCCAAACATTTGTCACTCTCACTTCCAACTAAACAATATGTTATTTCAAATTACTAAACTTTCGATTGCCTCTTAAGTCATTTTACAGTACTCCCTTAGGCCTTATCATATATTCGTAATTAATTATCTTGATATTTGATTTGCTTGTTGCAGAGGTCGAAGAATCAAAGGATAATGATGAGAAGAGAGGCCAATATACTAAGTTCTGGAATGAGTTTGGCAAATCAATTAAGCTCGGTATCATTGAGGATGCAGCAAACAGGAACCATGTGGCGAAACTTCTTAGATTTGAGACGCGAGTCTCTAACTTCACCTCTAAAATCTTGCAAATTATTTTGTATATGCGGGTATATGATAGCCTAATTTTCGTTTTTATCTAATTATGTTGCAGCAAAAAGTCAGATGGCAAACTAACGTCACTTGACCAGTACATCTCAAGAATGAAATCCGGACAGAAGGATATCTTCTACATCACAGGTAGCAACAAAGAACAACTTGAAAGATCCCCATTCCTTGAGAGGCTTAAAAAGAAGAATTTTTAGGTACAGTTTCTTTATGTATCTTGATAGTTAACTAATCACAAGTACATTTCATTGGTGCAAATTCAGTACAAATTTTTATATGAACCTGTTGTTGCCTTTGCAGGTCATCCTTTTCACAGATCCTGTGGATGAGTACTTGACGCAATACTTGATGGATTTCGAAGACAAGAAATTCCAAAATGTTTCTAAGGAGGGTTTGAAACTTGGCAAGGATTCCAAAGAAAAAGAAACCAAGGAATCATTCAAGGAATTGACCAAGTGGTGGAAGGAAACTCTCGCCACTGAGAACTTTGATGATGTCAAGATCAGTAGCCGTTTGGCCGACACCCCTTGTGTAGTTGTGACCTCCAAGTATGGATGGAGTGCTAACATGGAACGGATCATGCAATCTCAAACTCTATCCGATGCCAGCAAGCAAGCATACATGCGTGGCAAAAGGGTACTTGAAATCAACGCAAGACATCCAATCATCAAGGAGCTTCGTGAGAGAGTTGTGAAGGACCCAGAGGTAAATATCTGATATAAATATATAATTTTAGAATGTAACGACTCTTGTATTTGTATTTATATGGTTGTGGTTAATATTTTAGGATGCAAGTGTAAAGACCACTGCCCAACTTATGTACCAAATGGCATTGATGGAAAGTGGCTTTATGCTAAGTGACCCTAAGGACTTTGCCTCACGTATATATGACTCAGTGAAGACGAGTCTAAGCATAAGCCCCGATGCAACAGTGGAGGAAGAGGAAGAGGTGGAGGAAGCCCCTGAGGCGGAGAGCAGCCCAAAGGAGGAAACTGAATCCACACCGACAGAAGAAGAAGAAACTGATGTTAAGGATGAGCTATAGTTTTTTTCATAGTAATTTCTGTTTTTCGACATTTAACTCGCATTAGGTTTGGAC